>JAQQSO010002466.1:0-14345 GCA_028658305.1 Pachyuromys duprasi | reverse complement strand
AGTGATGATAGAAATGGGGGAGGTTGGTGAGGCTTGGGGAGAACAAGAGCTCCACAAAGACCAAACTGAGCAGGGCACAGGCGTCTTGTATGAGACGGTTTCTACAACCAAGGACCATGTGTGGATGTGGCCTGGAACCCCCGCTCAGATGGGGCCCATGGTAGCTTGGCGTCGGACTGAAGACCCTAGTGAGGGAAACAGGGACTGTTTCAGTCTTGAACTTGATGACTGACTCTTTGACCCTCCTCCATACATGCCGGGGAGTGACAGACTGGCTAGATCCCAGGGGAGGACATTGCAGCCAGCCCTGAGGAGACAGGATGAGCTGGGGTTGGATGGAAGGGGAGGAGGTCCTCCCCTGTTGGTGGACTTGGAGGGGGCGGGGAGGAGGGAGATGAAGGAGGGAGGAAGGGAGAGGGTGGGAGGGAACGAGGGAGGGGGCTACACCTGGGATGCAAAGTACCTAACCTGCGATTGATATAAAAATAAATAAATTTAAAATAAAAAATAATAATAGTTAAAAAAGCTCTGTAACATTCTGGCACTGTAATAAGTCTGGCAGTTCACTATCCAAGTCTATTCTGGGTCACTGATGGATCAGTAGTAGCTTGATTACAATAGATTTTTGTTTCCTCTATTAACCTGGTGTTTGAGTTGTATTGGATCTAAGCAGGCCATATAACAATCTAATTGTTCTACCTAAAACTTCAGGTACTCTTTTAAATAGATAGAGAGAGAGAGTGAACAACCGTGTCTTGCTCCGGATTTTAGTGGAATTACTCCATTTAATTAGATGTTGACTATAGTCTTGCCTTTATTATGTTTAGGTATGTTCCTTGTATACTTAATCATGCCATTACTTGTATCCTGAAAGAGTGTTGGGTTTTGTCAAAGGCCATTTCTGTATGTAATGAGATGTTCATGTGAGGGTTTTTTTTTTTCAGTTTGTTTATATGGTGGATTACATTTCCTGGTTTTCATATATTGAACCATCCCTGCATGTCTGGGATGAAGCCTATTTGATCACAGTGGATGATTTTTTTGCTGTGTTCTTGAATTTGGCTTGCACATGTTCTAGTGAGTATTTTCACATCTATGTTTATAAGGGGAAATGATCTGTAATTCCCTTTCTTTGTTGGGTCTTTGTGTGGTTTAGGTATCAGGGCAACTGTGGCCTCATAAAATGAATTTGGTGATGTTTCTTCTGTTTCTATTTTGTGGAATAATTTAAAAAGTATTTGTGTTAGCTCTTCATTGAAAGTCTGATAGAATTCTGTGCTAAAACCACCTAGCCCTGGGCTTTTGCTTTGTTTTGCTTTTTGTTCTGTTGCTGTTGTTGTTGGGAGACTTTTAATGGCTGTTTCTTTTTCACTAGAGGTTACAGGTCTATTGAAGTTGTTCATCTGATCTTGATTTAACTTTGGTAAGTATTACCTATCAAGAAAATTATCCATTTCTTTAATATTTTCTAGTTTGGTGGAATATTGGGGTTTTTTGAGGGATTTTTCTTTTTTTTCTTCTTCTTCTTTTTAAAATTTATTTATTTATTACAGTTTATTCACTTTGTATCCCACCTGTAGCTCCGTCCCTCCTCCCTTCCCAATCCCACTTCCCCTTCTTCTTTCCCAGAATATAGGTTTTTAAGGTATGTCCTTTTGATTCTCCTTATTTCCTCAGTTTCTGTTACATCCCCCTTTTGGTTTCTGATTTTGTTAATTTGGATATTCTCTCTGTGTGTTTTTTAGTTAGTTTACTAAGGGTTTATCTGTCTTGTTGATTTTTTCAAAGAACCAGCTTTTTATTTCATTGAATCTTAGTATTATTCTCTTTTCCTATGTTATTGACTTCAGGCAGCTTGATTATTTCCTGCCATCTACTCTTCTTGGATATGCTTACCTCTTTTTGCTCTGGAGTTGCCAGATATGCTGTTAAGTTTCTAGTATGAGATCTAACTAACTTCATTATTAAGGCACTTAGTGTTGTGAACTTTCCTCTTAGCACCGCCTTCATTATGTTCTAAAAATTTGAGTATGTTATACATTCATTTTCGTTGAATTCTAGAAAAATCTTTAATTTCTTTCTTTACTTTTGTCTTGACCCATTTTTCATTCAGTAGAAAGTTGTTCCATTTCTATGAGTGTGTGAGCTTCTTGTTGCTTCTGTTGTTGCTAATATCCAGCTTTAATCCATGGTGGCCAGAGAAGATGTAGCAAGTTATTTTCATTTTCTTATATCTGTTGAGACTTACTTTGTGTCTGAGTGTGTGGTCATTTTTGGAAAAAGCTCCATGATGTGCTGAGAAGAAGGCATATTCTTTTGTGTTTGGATGAAATGTTCTGTAAATACCAGTGAGAACCATTAGGTATAACATTTGTTAGGTCCAGTATGTCTATGTTTTGTTTTTGTCTGGATGATCTGTCTATTGGTGAGAATGGGGTATTGAAGTCCCCACCATCAGTGTGGGGGTGGGGGGTCAATGCAGTGTTTCTTTTACAAAAGTAGGTGCCCTTGTGTTTGGAGCATAGATATTAACAATTGAAATTTCAGCTTCATAGATTTTTCCCTTGATGAGTATGTACTGTCTTTTCCTATCTCTCTTGATTAGCTTTATTTTAAAATATATTTTGTAAGATATTAAAACAGCAACACATGCTTTCTTCTTAAGTTCGTTTGCTTGTATGATCTTTTCGCAACCTTTTGCCATGAGGTAATTTCTCTCCTTGATGTTGAGGTGTGCTTCTTAGTACAGCAGACCGACAATTCCTGTTTTTGCACTCATTCTCTTAGTCTGTGTCTTTTTATCGGGGAATTGAGACCGTTGATATTGAAAGATACCAGTGACTAATGCTTCAATGCTTGATGATTTTGTTGGTGGTGGTGGTGTCATTGGCTGTGGTGATGGTGGTGAAAGTAGTGGTGGCGGAGGTCATTGTAATGGTGGTGGCAGTAGTGGTGTGTGTGTGCATGTGTGCGCTCCTTCTTTTGGTTTTACTGCTGTGTTTCCTGTGGTTTCATGGGTGTAGTTAACATCCTTGGGTTGGAGTTTTCCTTCTAGCACCTTCTGTGGGGCTGGATTTGTAGATATATATGGTTTAAATTTTGCTTTATCACATATGTTTTCTCCATATATGATGACTGAAAGTGTTGCTGTATATATAGTGGTCTGTGCTGGTATCTGTGATCTCTTAGAGTCTGCAGCCCAGGACTGGAGTCTCCATTCAGAAATCAGATCAATTCTAGTAAGTCTGCCTTTATATGTTACTTGGTCTTTTTCGCTTGAAACTTTTAATATTCTTTCTTATTCTGTACATTTAGTATTTTTATTATTATGTGCCAAGGGGATTTCCTTTTATGGTCCAACCTATTTGGTGTTCTGTGTGCTTCTTGTATCTTAATAGGCATGTTCTTCTGTAACTTAGAAAATTTTTCTATGATTTTGTTGAAAATATTTTCTGGGCCTTGAGTTGTAGTTCTCTTTTCTTTATTCCTATTATTCTTAGGTTTTTGTGTTTTCATAGTATTTTAGATTCCTTGAACGTTCTGGGCAAGAAATTTTTTAGCTTTAACATTTTTTAAGTGATTTATCTATTTCTTGAATTGTAGCCTCAGTTCCTGAGAGTCTTTCATCTCTTGTATTCTGTTAGTGAAGCTCGCTTCTGCAGTTCCTGTTCAAATTCCTAAATTTTTCATTTCCAGAATTCTCTCAGTTTGTGTTTCTTTATTGCTTCCGTTTACAATTTTGGTCTTAAATAGTTTTGGTTTTTCATAGCATTTTAAGGGATTTATTAATTCCTTTTAATTATTTGTTTATGTTTTCCTGAATTTCTTTAAGGGATGTAATTATTTCCTCTTTAGGAACCTCCATCATTTTCATATAGCTGAATATAAGCTCTTTTTTTCTTGTGGTTTACCTATGTTGGAATACTCAGAGCTTACTGTGGTAAATAACTTGGCTCTAGAGGAGATATATGGTCCTAGCTATTATTCATTGTGTTCTTAAGCTTGCATTTAGGTATCTGGGTTTGGAGTAATTATAGGTCTAGGTGCTGGTGTCTGGATTTGTCTTTGTTGGTAGGTGTTTTCTTCTAGGTCTCTGGTATTTTAGAGAATGTGATGGCTATGTGATGGCAGTGCCTGCTGGAGTTGGAGACTGGGATGCAGCAATGAGTTGGGAGGAGGTGAGATGGGATGGTCCATGGAATCCACAGAAGTGAGCAAGAAAGAAGGGAGGCCACAGCTGGCAATCTGTTGCTGCATTAGGGAGGAGACTGAGGGGGATGACCATAGGGGAACTGCAGGGGGTCGGGGGAGGGGGGCAGAGACAGAGAGACAGAGAGATAGAGAGAAAGAGAGGAGTTGTGGCTGTGACATAAATTAGGGTAGGAAAAGGGAGGCCAGGAGAGGATAGTCTGTGGGATTTACAGGAGACATGGACAGAGGTAAGGGGAGGCTGAAGCTGATGTTCGTTTGCAGACTAGGAAAGAACCTAAGGGATTGGGTCTGGGGGAACTGAGAGAGTGGAAATGTCTACAGGCAGCATACCTGGTCTTCTATCACACTGATTTCTATAAAGACTTATAATCCCACTAAGAGTGAATACAAGTTCCCCTTTCCTCACATCCTTGCCAAAATTTACTGCCCTTTTTTCATTTATTGAAAATAAATCGTTTTAATTCAATTCTGATTACACTTTCTCCTCACTCTACTCCTCCCAGTTTCTCCCCACTTCCCCTTCCATCCAGATCTACACCTTTGCAGCCTCTCCTTAGAAAACAAACATCTAAGGAACAACAATGAACTAAGACAAAGAGAGAGAGAAACAAATCAGAATATGAAACAAACAGAAAAAAAGAAAAACTAAAAACAAAAACAAAAAAACCAACAATCGCATTTAGATGCAGACAAATACATCACACATTCAGGAATCCTATAAAACCCACAAACCGAGAGCCGCAATATATACACAAAGGACGAGAGAGGTGGGGGGGGGGGGGAAACACCCTGGCTTTACATGAGATGAAAACCTTCCGAAGACACCACTGCGTACATTATATGTTGGCCATCTACTGCTGGGTACAGTGGTACCATTTGTGGTTGGTATTGTCACTTTTCTGGTATGTACTTCTTTTTCATCCCTGACAAAAACTGGAAGGCTAGAGCTGCATGGACCCACACCAAGGTGCTTTGTTCTATGCCACCAATCTACATTCCTGTTTCTGTGCCAGCACCGCGCTGTTTTTATGGCTGCTGCTAGCTAAAAGTCAGGTATGATGGTAATTCTAGGAGTGTTGTTTTTGCTCAGGATTGTTTTGGCTATCTGGGTTTTTGCTTGTTTTTTTTTTTTTAACTTCCATCTGATTTATTTTTTCTTTGTTTTTTGGTTTTTCAAGACAGGGTTTTTCTGTGTTGCCTTGGCTTTCCTGAATGTGCTTTGTAGACCAAGATGGCCTTGAACTCATCAATCTGCCTGCCTCAGCTGCTTCGAGTGCTGGGATTAAAGGCATATGCCACCATGCCCAGCTCCATCTGTATTTTAAGATTTTTCCTGAGATTGTACTGAACCTGTATATTGCTTCTGATAGGATGACCATTTTCCCTGTATTTTTCTATTCATGAACAGAGTCTTTCCATCTTTAGTGTTTTATTCAGCTTTTAATGTTTTATTTACTATTCTGGAGAATTTGCAATTTTCAATTTCACTACTAAAATTTCACTATTGATAGGTAGCTATTTTAAAAATATCATCTGGACCTGAAAGTTTTATTTATTTTGTTTTTCCCTTTTAAAATAAAGAAATGATTTTCCACACAGGTTATGTTTAGCTGTAGGTTATATATTCTTAATTCCTACAGGAAGATAAATTGTTTTATTTCCTCCTGTGTCAATGGATAAAGTTGGATGGAGTGGGCTTGGAAGTCTGTCTTTTACTTACATTATCAAGGACAGTAGCTTAAAGTTATTCATAATACATTATTGATTCTTCAATCTTAACCTTGCATATTCATCTCATCTGAGAAATATTACAATGTGTATAAACTTCAGGAAAAATCCAGGTGCTAAATATCTTCTTCTCGGGTTTCTCTTCTTACATAAATTAGGCACTCTATTCCATTCACTACCTGCCTGTCAAGCAAGAGTCAAGCACAAAGAGATACAACTCCATCACTTAGTACCTTAGGCTCCGACTTGTCTGGGATTTCTGTGTTGTGTTGGCTATCTCCACACCAATTTGTCTGAGAGTCATCCTCAAACATGCTGTGTGTTTCAGGTGCTGTGACACCTGAAATAAATTTTGGGATGATCTCAGGCATAGCTAAACACCATGTCATTTTTATGATATAGTTCTCCTATATAATTCACTTTCAAAAGCAGTAAAAAAAAAAAATAGGTTTCACAGTTCAAGTTTGTGTGCATAGGAACTCTACTTTTTACCACCAAGAAATCAAAAAGAAATATATCAGGTCACATTTTTCAAATTGTTTTTGTGTCTGGGGGAAATGTTCCACAGAAGAGGAAAGTAAGAAAGTCTGATGAAGTCAGAGGAGAGAAGACTGGAAATTGCTGAGAACTGGAAATCCCCCCTTTACTCACAGTCACCTTGACTGCCCCTACCTGAAAACCATTTCAAACACACACGTACACCTGTGAGTGAAAAGAAGTCATACTGATTTACATAATTTGAATTAATGAAACATTACAAATGGAAAACCTTTTCCACAAGAAGATTAAAGACATTCCAGTACCCAATTCACGCACTGAAAGAAAAAAAAAATCATTTTAACTATGATGAGCAGGTTGTCACCGGAAACTGTCTCAGGTCGGAAGTTTGTGGTTCCTTTGAACATGTACCATTAAGGCAGCTGCCATGATAAGAACTGTACGCGCAGCCTTCCTGCTCCACTTTGCATCTGCTTCGCATTACATCATTTCCTTTCAGAAGCCTCTCTCCGGATTCTTCATATAAGGTCACACATGAGGGAGAAGTGCACTGCATTTTAGTGTCAGAATGACCTCGCCCAACTCCTGCTAGAGACTCAGTATCTGTAATGTTAATCACAAGAGAGATTATCATGAACATATGAGTCTTGCATATATATATATATATAATACATAATACATATATGGTTATTTTATTATATCATATCGTATTTTATTATATAATTCAGGGAGTGGAACCCATACAATACTTCTAAAGAAATGGAAAGGTCAGGCATGGTGGCACACACAATCCTAGCACTTTGTATTGTGGCCAGCTTGGGTGATGTAAGGAGTTATAGTCAACCAGGGCTGTAACGTAAGAGAGACTCTGTCTCAAAAAGACAAAAAAAAAAAGAAAGAGTGGGGAAAGTGTCTAAGACTTCATTGTCATGTCAGGAAATCAAAAGAGAATTAAACCCTTTGGCTCAGAAAGTTTGTTCTGAATGCAAAGGAAGCAACTGAAGCTAGCTAGCTCCAAAAATCTCTCCAACACTTAATCCGTAGGGTAAGGATTGTTTCTGTTGTTTAACAAATATATTTTAGTAGTGCGACTGTAAAACTTGCAGCACCTAACAGGGACTTCTTGGAAGTACAGTGGTGGCTTTTGCTAATTACAGCAGGACAGCAGGCATGAGCCAGAAAAGAGCTGGGCAACCTTCACTCATGGTTCCCTCCCGAGTAAGAGGAAAATGGCTACCCTGTCAAATCTAAGGGAAGGACGGAAGCAGCAGAAAATGAAGGAAGAGAAAGTGGGGTTGGGGGGAAGCAGAGA
This sequence comes from Pachyuromys duprasi, assembly GCA_028658305.1. Classification (NCBI taxonomy): domain Eukaryota; kingdom Metazoa; phylum Chordata; class Mammalia; order Rodentia; family Muridae; genus Pachyuromys; species Pachyuromys duprasi. The sequence continues at coordinate 6,595 of JAQQSO010002466.1, read as the reverse complement.
ATAGATGGTTGATAACAACTTTGTGCCACAACATTCAGGCTCTTGAAGACCTCAAAACACATGAGAGCCTGTGGTAGCCAGGAGCTCACCGATGCACACATTCTTAGTAATTTGGTTAGTTTTGTATTGGTAGTGACTTTGTTCTCTAACTCATAGAAGTATTGACTTCAATTCCTACACTTGGGAAGCAGAGGCAGGCAGATATCTGTGAGTTCCAGGCCAGCTTCATCTACAAAGAGAATTTGAGGACAACCAGTGCTACACAGTTAAACCCTGTCTTGAAACAATAACAAAACAAAAACAAACAAACAAACAAACAAAAAACACCACCACAACAACAATGGAAACTTTGGCTGTCTGTGTAAAGCCAGGTGGGAATAAGATGACTTCGAAAACAGGCAAGTAGACATGCTGCTGAAAACACTCAGTTATCATCTCCGAGTGCCTCTCCTAAAACGAAAAGCCTTCACACACCAGACCCCCATTATGTTAATGTTTCAACAAACACTAACATCTATAGAACATTAACTTTTCAGTTCACAATTGTTCTTCATGTAACTCCCATAAACCACTAGAAATTGTTTTGGTTTACAGGTAGCAAAGCCAGTGATCAGTGGGATTGGGCAGAGTTTTGAAATCTTTAACAGATTCTTAAGTTAAGACTTGCCTTCTTTCACGTGTCATTCAACAACACTTGTGGGATCCTTCATGTTATAGGCTCTATTGAAGTATCAAAGGTCACTGATAAATAGGGAAGGTGTGTCCTGCCCTTAAATACCCTACTTTCTAGAAGTGAGAGACAGACAATGATAATTCATTTAAAGACTTACATACATAAGAACTAGAAAGCTACAGATAATGTAATGTATTAAGTAAAACAGTGAAATCACTGGTAGTGGTGAATGGGAGGTTCTTTCCACAGTGGTTAGGGAAAGTCTCACTGTGGAGGTGATATGTGGTATTAAGTATAAACAAAAAGATGTAGCCATAAAAAAAAAAAAACCTGAAACTGTAAAGAACAAAAACAAGAACACTCCCTAAACAGTGAAAACAAGTTGAACTTCCTTTAGGAACAAAATGAAAGTCAATAACATTTGACCTGTTCAGCAGAGTATTTGGAAAAGTGAGACATGATGAAGATTCTCCTCTTGGAAAACTTTCACTTTATTTACCTGCCAACTGTCTGGGATTATTCAAATTTCAAGGGCAGTTAGTACCTAGCTAGGGGAATTAAATTTCATACTTACATGGTGTGATGGTTGACCTTCATTGACAGCTTGGCTGGATTTAGTTGCCTAAGAAACAGACCTCTGGGTGTGTCTCTGAAGGCATTTCCAAACAGCTTTGACTTGAATGAGAAGACCCACCCTATGGGCCGGAGAGAAGGCTCAGCTGTTAAAGACTGGATTCACACCCAAAAATAAAAAGAAGACCTGCCCTAAATGTTGCTGGCTGCCTCCCATGGATTGGGGTCACAGAATAAATTAAAAAACGGAAGCCAAGTAGACTACTGAGCATCTCTCTCTCTCTCCCTCTCTCTCCCTCCCTCTCTCCCTCCCTCCCTCTCCCTCTCCCTCTCTCTCCCTAATTGTATATGTGATATAGCCAGCCACCTCATTGATGCTTCTGTTGTCATTCCCTTCCTACCATCATGGCTTATATGCTTTTTCAAGCTATGAACCAAAATGAATCCTTCTTTATACTGTTTCAGTATTTCAACACAGGAAAATAACTAAGGCTTGTGAATCTAACCAGAGAGGGAAAGACATGTCTTATGAGGGTTACTACTGTAGTAATAAGCACCATGACCAAAAGCAACCTGGGAAGGAAAGAGTATAGCCCATCTTAAAATTCCCAGGCCAGAGTCCACCATTGAAGGAAGTCGGGGCAGAACTTAAGGCTGGAACTGAAACAGAGACCATGGAATAATGCTCCTTACTGGCTTGCCCCCCATGGCTTGTTCACCCTGCTTTCTTATATCATCCAGGACCACCAGCTCAGAGTGGCAGCGCCCACAGTTGGCTGAGTCTTCCCACATCAACTATTAATTAGGAAAATGCCCACAGGCTTGCCTATGAGCTAATCTGTTGGAGGCAGTTTCCCTGAGGTTCCCTCTTTTCAGATGACCCTATCTGTGTCGAGTTGACAAACAAACAAAAAAACAACAAAATCTCATGGGCACAAAGAGTGAACCACTCCTATCCAGAATCTCCAACAAGTCCAGTGGCCTGGTGTGGCGCTGCTGCAACAGTACACAGCCTATCAACTCAAAACAGATGAGAGAAAACTGGGAACAAGAGCATGAGCCGTGGTTTTCCCTCAAGTCATATAAATTCACTCCAGACAGGGCACTGACAATGTCAAAGAAATTACTCTACCCAAGTTCAACTTGATGAATCAACATGTTTACCAGGAGTTGCTTGTGTGTGCATGGGTGAGAGCTTTCTTACAGGAGAATTCGTGGACTCAAGGGAGGTTGTACCACAAGAAGCCCACCTCAGCATGGGTGATGCTTCATGAAAACTGCATCCCTGAAGCTTTATGACCAATTTTCAGGCAACCCCAAGGAAAGCCTCCTCCTCTCCAGCAACTCTTCACTGCTTATTCAGCCTCAAGGGGTGGGAAGGCAGGTCCTCATAAACCAAGTAGATTTCCAAGCCTGATGAGGTTCTCTGGGCACATGTTTCAATCCTGAGGAAGTAAACATGTGACAGCCCAAAACAAATTAGTTCTGCAAGTTTATCCCTGATCAAAAAACAAATGGGAAATTCTGGCCCAATGTCTATTAGCCCATAGGAATACTATGATAGGATACACAGTACTGTGTTTCCATCGTGTGTGTCGGGGGGTGGGGGGGTGGCCTGCGCACAAGTCTTGTCATACTTTAGGCCATCCTAAACTAACCTTACTGTACAACACAGGCTGGCCTGGAACTTGTGGCTGTCTTCCCGCAGTCCCCTAAGTGCTAATTGCAGATATGTCTGGCTAAGACTCAAGCATTTTAAGTCAAGAAATGGCCACATTTTTTTTTTGTCCAGTTGTCATGGTTCATGAAACTTCTCAGAGGAACCTTATGCTTCAGCTTTGTTCTCATCCCTTGATCCAGAGGTTTGCTGCGTTCACAGTCTTCGGAGGGGGAGCCCAGAGCTGTACATTTTCCCTTCCAGACCATGCAGATCCTTGAGAGAGAAACATAAGTCTTAGTCTAGGGCACACTGCATCTTCAGACATTCTGGAAGACTGAAACTCACGGCTTTTTAAATCCTGAATTGATCGTGTAAAAGTCCAATCACAAAGACTGGCCAGGTGGTCTGCCAAGGTCAGGGGCCAAAATCCTGTACCTGGGATACACACGAAAATCAACTCCCACAAATTGTCCTCTGATTTCGAGACACACGCCATGGCACATGCCCCATTCTCCTCCCCTCCCCCCAATAAGCCAATGCATATAATAAAAATGTTTAATAAGAAAGTAAAATTAAGTACACTGAGGCACTGCGGAAACGAAACCCGTATCATTCTTATCTCTGAGCATCAACACCTACAGGTATTGCGTGCCAGCCCTGTCGATGCAGCTACGTGATTGCTGTTGGTGTCTGCAGCGAGACACAAGTGAGTGGCTGCTGAAATGACTCCGTAGGTAAAGGCATTTGCTCTTAAGTCTAATGGGCTTATTCTGTTCCCCGGAAACTACACGGTAGGAAAGAACCAATGTGAGTCCTACCAGTTGTCATCAGACCTCTACAAGTGCACTGTAACACACACACACACACACACACACACACACACACAAATCAATAAATAAATAAATGTAAGGCTTAGGAGGTGGCTCAGCGGTGCTGACTCAGCAGTTCAAAGTTCTTGCTGTTCTTTCAGAGGACCAGAGTTCAGTTCCCAGCATTGAATCAGGAAACTCACACTGTCTGCAACCCCAGCTCCAAGGAACCTTCTGGCCTCTGTGGGAACCAGCACGCACATGTGTGACTCACACACATATACATAATACACAATAAAATAAAATTTTTAAGTTTAATTAAAGAGCCAGCCTGAAGACGTAAAGGCACTACAGTGGCAAACCTCTGGGCAGTGTAGTGGGACAGCAGGAAGGTGTCTGTTGGAGAGGGGTGGAGGAAGTGGCCAGAGGCCAATGTTCTTCCTGGCTGTAAGGCCTTTAGAATTTAAGGAACCTTTATTAGGAAGCCTTTGGTGAGATGAATGGGAACAAAAGGATATATTAGGACAGTTATGTACCTGTCAGTGTCTCAAGCAGACAGATGCACCTGCTGGATTACCTCAGTTGTCTGTGTGGAACTTTCCAGCCAGCCTAAGTGTAGTATCTTCACTAAGGTGCTGTAATCTGCAAGCTAGATGACTTTTCTGTAGAAGTGACTCTGATCTTTGGGCACCAAGGTTATTAACCAAAGTGGCATTTTTCTCTCTCTGATCCTCACACTTGAGTTACCAAACAGACACTTTGTGCATTTTTTCAAGCTTTAATAAGTTACCTGGATGGGATGGATAACATGGGAAGTTATGTGTATGGGGATCACATTACAAATATCTGAGGCCATAGACGCCTGAACTAAAGAGCCTACAGGACATGGGGAAATAGAAAGAGATGTTCTGCAGTGAAACCAAAGAAGTCTGAAGTGGAGGATGACAAGAAAATGAGCAAGAGACGATGAAATAGATAACCGAAGATAAACAGTTTTAGAACACAGCGAGGAAGTTTCAGACCACAAGTTTTCTGTTTCCTGAACTAAAGCAACTCTTGACTAAATGACACTTGAAAGAACTACTCCCTGGGGGAAAAGATGCGAATTTCACACTTTTTAAATCCATGAGTTACTAAATAAAGCTTGTCCGAGTTGAAGACAGAGTCACAAGGATAGAGATTTTAAAATTCCTACTCAACAGTACATCTTCCAGCCACCAACAGGTACTAATACGTAATGGGTGTTGAATAAATACCAGTAACTACATGTATGAGAAATGCATGCATAAAGTTAGATGAAAAAGTTCACCCCCTCTTCCAGTGTTTTCCTATATCAAATACGGCAATCTCAAACTTTGAACTCCTTGCTTAGAATAGGCTATTTCCTAAATTACTTGTGTTTTCTAAAAAACTGTGGAAGGATGTCTTTGATTCTGGGAAAATCCCATTTGTCTCTTCCTCCTTAAACTGCAGTTGTGAGAAAGCACATTTCAGACAGCAGGGAAAACCCACAGCTCACCACAACAACACACGGTGAAGTGTCTAGGCCACTGGAGCATAAATTAACAAGAACTGGCAGAGTTTAGCAAGTAGGAGGTAGGAGGAAGGGGCGGAGCCAGCCTCGAGGACTATAAAGGCTGAAACACCTCAGAGACTGAGCCACTGAACACAACAGCTCCAGCAAGCCCTCACTGTGGACCACTTGAGGTTTGCCGGGGAATTTTAAGGGAAAAAAAAAAAAAACAAACGAACAAACAAACAAAGAACCAGAATGAATTCTGAAGACTGTTCCATAACAGAGAACAGCTCTTCACGTCTGGAGAGAGGGCAAAGGGGTAAGTCATGTGATTTCTTATATTTGGGTATGATCGCTACGCTGATGTATGGAATAGAGCAGGGAATTGAGAGATGTCTTTGGAGGACTTGGCTATGTTCTATTTCAGTCAGTAAAAAGAAACTGAGCATGGATAAGTACCTCTCTGGCTATGAAGAAACAAAATATTTGTAGGAGAAGGGGCTATGTAAGTTTCAGCAGATCTTTAAAGGACTTTTCCTTTGAATCGATTTATGTCATTTCAAGTTTAGATATAAATAGAAAATTATCTGCCTTAACCTAGTTACTCTCCACCATTTCCCCATAACAACCTGTGCATAATGCAGGAAGTTTCAGTACTCTTTATAAAGGACGAACACTGCATTCCACGTGACAGTGACTCTGGTGGTCTTCCCTTGTCCACTTGTCTGCTTTCTGCGTGCGTATCTTGCCTCTTCAGTGTTCCCATCACTACTTCTCCAGTGGTCGGAAGCACGCAGGTCTCCAGTCTCAGAGAAAACAACTTTACATGCACCTGAACATTTGCAGTGTCACGTGGTGATTTATTAGAACGTAACTCTCTTTCTAAAATGTCAACTTCTGTCGTGGCCTATGGAATGCCCACCTTCCATTTTTTAAAATCTATTTCTCTCTTCCAATGAATCACTTCAAATTCTGTAACTATACATTTTTCGTCATTGTTCTCGAAATATGATTACACATTTTTCTCTCTTCTATTTGTTCTACATACATTATGCTTCTTTTTGTTAGAATTTTCCTATTTTGTTTCCATCTGAGTGATGAAAAGCCCTCAAGAACTTAGCACTTGGGAACTATCGGTTTAATAAAGAGATGTGCTATGACCAACAGAGCCAAGATAATTGGTAAGGATAGGGTTATTTTCTTTTTTTTTTATAGTTGTTTTTTTTAATTAATTTATTTTTTTGTTATCAATCACAGGTTAGGTACTTTGCATCCCAAGCGTAGCCTCCTCCCCCATTCCCTCCTACCCTCCCCAACCCTCCCTCATCTCCTCCCCGCCCCCACCAAGTCCACCAACAGGGGAG
>JAQQSO010002465.1:0-14346 GCA_028658305.1 Pachyuromys duprasi | reverse complement strand
TTTTGTCTTTTGATGGCATCCTTAATTTCTTGGATGTTTTGTGTTTGGGACTTTTCTGATTTTCTTTTTTCCTTCAGTGAGGAATCCATTTCAGCCAGTGTATCTTCAGCTTCGGAGATTCTCTCTTCCATCTCTTGTATTCTATTGTTGATGCTTACCTTTGTGGTTCCTGATCTTTTCTCTAAGTTCTCCAGTTCCATGTTCTTCTCCCTTTGTGTCTTCTTTATAGATTCTAATTCTGTTTTCATGCTTTGTATCATTTCCTTCATCTGATTGACTGTGTTTCCTATTTTGGTTGTTTCCTCTCTGTATATTTTTAATTGTTCCTGTATGTGGGCAGTTAAATTCTTCTGAATTTTTTTGAGGGCCTTGTTTATTTCCTCTTTTTGTCCCTCTTTTTGTTCCTCTAATATCTGCATAACCATAGCTTTAACATATTTTTCCTCTGTCTCTTCTGAGTTAAAATCTCCATTGCTTTTGGGTGTGTCTGGTGGGGCCATGGTGTCCTGATTTTTGTTGGGTGAGTTCTTTCACAGATTTCTGGGCATTTGTTTATATATAGTCAAGGAGCTCTTTGTGCTTTAAGGGTGAACTTCAGACTGGAACTGTCAGTCTCTTGTGTCAGGAGTATTCTTCAAAAAGATCAGGGAGTTCCAGTGGTTTGATAGTGTGTGTTGTGGTCTTAGTTGAACTCTGTTGTAGGCTCTGTATGCCCAGCTTTGTGCTCTCTGCTAGAAGCTGTGAGCACTGCTGGCTGGTCATTCCGCTGGTCTTGAAGCTTTGCTCCTCACTCTGTGCTAGAGGCTGTGTGCCCTGGTTTGAGACGTCAGCTAGGGTCTCTGTGCTCCAACCTGGGTTTGCTGCTAAGGGCTCTCCCCTGGACTGGAGTCTTGTAGCCCCCTTCTGGGCCAGGGGCTGTGCCCCCACGATCTGACATGGTATTTGGGAGCACACATACATGGGCTGAAGTGGTTGCAGGCATTGCCAAGCAGTGTGCACCTGCTGTATGCAGGCCAGTCAGAAACGGTACCCTAGGCCCTCTCAGACTGGACCATGGACACACACAAGGACTGAGGTGGTTGCTGGCAGAGCCGAGCATTGTGAGCCCGCAGTATGCAAGCTGATTGGAAGGGTTGCCTAGGTCCTCTCAGTCTGGCCTGTGTACACACACAAGTTCTGAGGTGGTTGCCAGTGGAGGCAATAGGTGTGCACCTGCCATATGCCTGCCGTTTGAAAGGGTACCCGGGGCTTTCTCAGTCTGGCCAGTGGACACACATGGTCTGGTGTGGTTGCTGTTGGAGCTGAACGGTATGTGCCTGCTGTATGCAGGCTGGTTGGAAACAGCACCCTTGGTCCTCTCAGACCGGCCAGTGGACACACATAGGGACTGAGGTGGTTGCTGTCAGAGCTGAGCAGTGTGTGCCTGCAGTATGTAGGCTGGTCAAAAGGGTACCCGGTGCCTTCTCAGTCTGGCCAGGAGACTGTGTGACCCAGTCTGGTATGGCGGCTGTTGGCGCCCAGTGTGGCTGCTTGTTTAGATCAGAGCTATGCACTGCTGGTCACCCGGAGTTTTTTTCCAGGGAATAACTGGGTATCCCTAGGATTTTCCCGTGTGATTTCCTCAACATAGGAGTTCCTTTCACCTGGCAATCACAAATGCTGGTGTTTTAGGTCCCAGAGTTCAGTCTCCTGGTCGCTGCGTTGTTGCTGCTGTCCTACTCCTCAGATACAGTGTCCTCTCTTGGCAGCCATCTTGGATCTCTCGACTATGTCTTCTTAATGGGATGCCTAGTCCAGCCTTAATATGAGCAGAGGTACCCATTCTTACTACAACTTACCGTGTGTGGCAGTTGTTTAATATTTGTGGGAGGCCTTCCCTTTTTTGAAAAGACACAGAGGATATATGGAAGGGTGGGAGGAAGAAAGGAGGTAACTGGGAGAAGAGGGGGTCAAATTGCATTAGTGAAGTAAATAAATACATGGACTTGAGAGAGAGAGTAATTTCATTTGGCTAGGCAAGTCATCCCAATTGATGACTATTTGGTCATGCAAACAGACATACAAATAACATTATATGGACCAATCAGGTTAAATATAGGAATGTATATGAATATAAATACACATATATGAATGCAACTATAAGCAATAAAAAGTGAGGCCATGAATTTGAAAGAGAGATGGGTAGGTATAAGGAAGATTTTGTAGGGAGAAAAGGTAAGGGAAAAATGTTGTAATTATATTACAATCTCAAAAAGAAAGAGAAATAATGAAAAAAAGGAAGAAAATAGATATGATTCTCATAGGAGAATTTATAGCAAGATCCGAAAGTGACTGATATATATATATATATATATATCAGAATTCAACACAAAAGTGCCCAGGACATGGTTTTTGATGAAGATTTTCATAGGAATCACAAGTACATGGGGAAAGGATCACAGAAGACAGCTAAATAAAGTGACAGAAATTTGGCTTGTTAGAAAAGGTTGCTTAGGACATTTGAATGGTAATGAAGAATGCCCCAGATTCTTGGAGATGGTCATGGGATAGAAGTTAAGAAGTTAATATCCTGGAGCTAGAGCGCTGGTTCAGCAGTTAGGAACACTGTTGCTCTTGCATAGGGCCTGAATTTGTTTTCCTGCACTTGTAAGCCACTATGGATTACAGTGACTCTGAGTGCCACTTCAGTCACATCTGACTCAGCAAGCACCAAGCACATATGTACACAGAAGCAAAACACTGGCATAAAATAAACTGGAAATTTTTAAATATTTAAGTTAATGGAAGAAATTAATCATCTGTTGAATAGATCAAATTAACACTTTTGGAAGTAAAAATATATTCATATATATAAGCATATATATTTATATAAGCAAGCATATATATTCAAATATATTTGAAATCATTATACACTAAAAAATAAAAGTAAATATTCAAGTGCCAGGAAAAGTTAATGAGTTAGTAAGAAAAACATAACGGTATTAGCTTAGCAATATATCTGAGTTATTCTTTCTCTTTTCCAAAATGTCTATTTAAAAAAAAAGCCGAAACTGCAATTCTGAAAGAAGAGTATTAATTTTACTTAATTACAAAGGTGCACAAAAATGTGAAATGGTGACAATTTGTTCATGTTAAAATCTAAAACCTCCTAGTTTTACAAATACACAAATTAATGAATTACACATTTTCTCTACATTTTAAAGATTGTAAACTGTAGGCGATAGATTTTAAGGGCCTTCTCTGAGATGTTCCTGACTTTACCATATAAAATCTGTCTTCGTTATTTTTAAGCTAGGAAAATAGATATTAAATATGGACGAAAACACTAAATTCTCCAACAGACATACATTGTGAGGTAGCATGTGCCTTCCTGAATTCACAACTGAAATAGCTGATTTAATAATAGCAAAACCATTCCTAGAAAGCTTGAGGAAAGAAAATCTAGTCTCTGCTCAGCCCTTCCTTCTCTCATTTTGAGTTTGATAGTCCTTTTAAAGTGTATTTTAAAACATATGGCCTGCTTTTCATGACAACATGTTTTGATGACACTTACGAGGTTATGTTTATGAGTGGTTTATATTTATCAGAGAACTAATATAAGTAGTATCCAGTTATAAACTTTGTCTGTTTTAATTAGGTCAAATAGTATGAGTTTGTGAAATTGAAACTACTTAAGAAATTGTAGAGAGATAGAGGAAAATGAAAACAGACAATTAGGTTTCTAAAAATAATCTTGTCTTAAACTCTATTAAACACGGAAAATGTATTTCTCTTGCTCCATTTTCTACACCATAACTATCCCATAACAATAGAAGGAAAAAGAGGAGATTATGACACACCTAGAAGAGAGGCAGGAGGGAAGAAAGCAGAGAGGGCAAAGACAGGTCAAAGACTATGAAGAAAAAAAAAAAACAGAAACATGATAGCAGATCTGTAGCAGATCTAAATGATTTCTCTTGAAAGTGCGTCCTTACTCCGAGGTGTGAATTATGCTGAGCTTCTGGGATGCTGGCGGATCACCATCAGAGAATAGGGACCACACAATTTCAGCTTGTCTGTACATGTGTCTGCCCTTTTCATTTCCTTTGTTACTCCAGTCAGGTGAACTCAAAATCTCTGGAGGTTTCAGTAACAAGTGCATCTTTCAATCATTTTCAGAAAAGCCATTTTTGAAGTAGATGCCAGTTAGCACAAATGCTATCCACTGGTCACATATAAAGAATAAGAAACCGGGGATTGTTTACCTCTTTTTGTTCTGTTTTGTTTGGTTTTGTTTGGTTTGAGACAGGGTTTCTCTGTGTAGCTCTGGTTGTTTTGGACTCACTTTGCAGACCAGGCTGGCCTTGAACTCACAGAGAGGCCCCTGCCTCTGCATGCATGCTGGGATCACAGGTGTGTACCACCATGCCTCGCTGATTGATTACTTCTTAAGTAGGACAAACACGTCATACCACTATTGTCACTGCTCAAGGATTTGTGTGGAAAAGAAGATGCAAAGGGATTTTGAGCTAAAGGTGGTGAGTAAGCACGTGGACACCGCGTTTTTCAAACACAGTGGGACAGTAGTACATATAAACACAGGTAAGCTGACAGCATGCACAAGACTTGTAAAAGTTCAAGCCCGACAGAATCCCAGCATGGATCCGAGAAGAGCATGGAGTCTCAACCCTAGCTGAGAAGCTACTGGCATCTTATAGTTGTTAGGAGTGGGGGAATTAGATTTCTTTAAGTACTTCACCATACCTAAGATTATTTAAGAACAGAAATTGAATTTTATTGTTTCTTTTTTTCTCTTTTTAAAAAAAGAACATGAAATTGAGGGGCTAGAGAGGTGAGAGTGGATGTGGAAGGTGTTGGGGAACAGGAAAAAAATGTGATCAAAGGGCATTGCATAGAATTTCAAAGAATGCATAAAAATGAAAAAAGTTTTGTTTTCCAGTCACAGTTTAAAAATATACACATTTCTCAACCTTAAAAAAACTGAGTGTAGTATAATCACCAATGTTGTACTGAAAAGATTAAAAGTAATTGCAAGCTCAAAATAATATCTCTGTATAACATGTCATGGATAAGTGGTTTTGATATAATAACTACTTTTCCCCAATGCATATTTAATGTTAAAAGATAATTAAAAAGATGATTATTATTAAATCTTTTCATTAAAAGGTTATTTGAAAGAAACATTCAAAATTACAATTAATTAAAACTTTTAATGTAGATTTTTTTCCATAGACTAAAGCAGTTTTAGGTGAATCAATTTTTCTTAATAATTTGCATAAACACCTACAACAGAAAACTTACCTGGTATAAGAATCTGTTATAGAGTATTAGAAAGTTTTTAAATAACCAATGGTCATTTGTATAAAAAAAATAAGGAAAATATATATGCTTTATGTCATAAGTCAAAAGACATACTTTCCAATTGTAGATAGTATGGGTGCTGTCTAATACTTTGAACTCTAGGAAAAGACAGTAAAAAGATGTTATTGTTTGTTTTTCTGTCTGACTATATTCATCAGTGTATCCAAAATCATCTACTAAGGAAACCCTTGAGACGGTCCATCTGAGAACCAAGCCTGTCTTAAGATGAGTAATAATTCTGGCTGGCCACAGAATCAGGGATGAGAGGTGAAGTCTGTGCAATGTAACAAAGGTGCTAATCAATCCTACACATCATACAGAAAGAAAAAGAACATTTTGGCTATGGTAGCTTCAGAGACTCCATGAGCAGCTGGGGATCTGGGTCATGCCACGTTGATCAGGCATTAGCTGCAGAGTGCACACATTTTGTTTCCAAAAGAGACCATGTTTGTGTGAAATGGATGAACAGGAAAAAAATGTTTAGAAAACATTTCAACATTTTTTTTCTAAGAAGTTATTTGCTGTCATGGTTTGATTTCATGAATGATTCAAATTTTAAGTACTCACACTTTTAGTAGTTAAGTTGCTCTGATTTAAAATGCCTTATCACCAATTAACTGATAGGAAAATATCATACTACCTGATATACCAGTAGTACTCTAAAAGACAGAAATGTGCAATTATGTTCAAGAGTTCAGCTGAGACACAGCTTGGTCTTAAATTATAAAATTTTGCTTCATTTGCTTTCACTGTACTTAGTTGGTTTTGTTTGTTTTTCTACAGCAGGAATACAAAGCTTGAAATTGCACACTTAGGAAGGGGCAAGTTATGATTGTATGACACTTCCGTTATCACTATTATTAAAATCTAATCCATAAGAAAATGAATGTCATATAGAAATAAAATATATTGCACTGGAGGAATATTTGAACAAAATGCATACTAACATGATGCAGACATTAATTAATATCTCAACGAACATTATATAATATAGGAAATATAATCCTAAAAGTGGCAGACTGAACTCATAAATGGAATTGTAGAAACTCTGAAGATTAATTGGGAATAATTGAAGAGCATTTTTGCTTCAAGGTGCAGAATGTCAAAAATGTAATACCTTTACTAGCACAGAAAGAAATAAAAGACAATAAAACATAAAAAGAATGAGTCCACAGTCTGTTTTCATCTTCTTTTATTGAAAATAATTATTTTTGTAAAATATATCACAATCGCGAATATGAATTTTCTCTCTATTTTCTCCCAGAAACTCCCTACCTTCCCACCCACCCAGCAAGTCTTATACACATTCTTTACTTGCACTGTCAGTTGTTCTAAGATGTACTTATAGATGGAGTTACTGTAAAAGATATTAGCTTGTTTAACACAGCTTTCCTCCAAATGTAAGAAAATGAATACAGAGGGTCACATCATGGCTCAACACAAAGGGAGAACTATAGAAATTTTCAATTGTACTTTCAGTTACAGATAATGAGGAGGAGAAGGGAAGCTGTCCTTGCCTTGCCCAGAAAGAGGAGGTGCTGAAACAATCTTTTGAGTGAATGACTAGGCAGGTCTAAAAGCAGTGGTTCTTCTCTGCAAATTGACTGTGGGAACAGTGTGTTGTGTTGGTGTTATGGTACTAAGCTGGGAGGCTGAGTCTGCAGAATGCCACCAGCTCTAACAGAAAAAGGCGACACAAGCCTGGTCTGATGCATAGAATGAGTGCACTTAATATATACTGGATTGTACCCAACCCACACCTTGGGCTGCACAGAATCAAGGCAGTACCAGAACTCCCTCTATGCCATGACGGAGACAGGGCTGATTGATCTGTATTCCCACCAGGTTCCAAATACACACTCTGACCCTCACTCATTTATCTTACCTTCACGTTTATACATCTTTTAGTTAATGTCAGATTTCACTTTGGTGGAAAAGCATTTCCTGTGCTGTAGTTCTGTTTTTAGTTTTATATGCTTTTTCAAAGAGAAATTGTTGCCCTACATTTTGGTGGTACCCTGCCTCAGACTCCTGAGACCTGTAATTTTTTAGCTTGTTTGTCTGTATTTCCTTAACTTTCTTTTTTCATTCCACCTTTAGCTAGAGATTCCTTATCTCCTCCATTCATCTACTTTCTTCCATTTACTTTCCCACCTTCTAGTTTTTCTTGGCCTCTCTAATACCAATGCCAGTCTTGCTGTTTATTTATTTCCCATTTTTACCCTGAGTAACTGCTACCATAACACATGCATTACTACCCTTGTTATTTTAGTTTTCCCAAAAAAACTTTAGTTGAAGTGGTTATCTTTAAATTAACTATTGCTATATTTTCATAATGGGTATACCCATTGGTACTGGTTCCATCTCCAGTTTGTATTTTACTTTTGGAGCCAGAATCAAGCCTGGTGGGTATTTGACTTGAGGGTCTGCCTACTAAGCTGTAATGTAGTGTGTTTGGGGTAGGAACAAGAGAACAAACTGACTTCCACCAAAGCCTATTTTAATATTACAGTTAACTTCCACTGAAAAAGTACAGATGATTAAAATCTAGCTGATGAACATCACTTTGGTTTCACAAGTCCCAACAGAAATCCCAAGAAACACAAAAAGACAAGGCAAATAGTATCCTTTAAATATTACTCAATTCACAGTAGATGACTACAATGAGTGTGAATTAGATGAAACAAAAAAGGACTCAAAAGAATGTCAAAATGAATGAAAGGGATGTGACTTTATAGTCTGGAGGAACTAAAAGGCAATACTCTTTGCTGTGAGGGATCAGCATATGGTATAAAGAGCCCATTCTACAGCTGTAGAAATCAGCCATGCAGTAGAGTCCCTGCCTCGCACCCATGGTGGCTTGAGTACAGATCCATCATATCCATGGAAAAGGAGTTCATGGGGCATGTGTCTGTAAAACAGCACTACAGAGGCAGACAGGCAGTTGCCTGGGACTTGCCAGACTGCCAACATAGCAAAATTAGTGAGCTGTGGGTTAAATTAATGAATTTGTGTCAAATAACAAGAAAATAAAAGTGAACAGGGACTGAAGAAAATACCCACTGTTTAACTCCGTCCTACACACACACCACACACACAAGAACAAACAGACATTCATGTGAATGCGCACCCATACATATGTGCTCACACAGGAGCATATATACAAACATATACTCTATACATACACAGAGAACACAGGATAGAGATCATTCTGCCTTGAACCTCACTATATCTACATTTACCTGCCTGCTAGAGAACAGTAGGTAGAACACAGTGACATTAGAACACAGTGACAGATGCATAGAGACAGAACAGCACACCACCATGCAGTGCAGCTTGACAGAAAGTCTGCAATTCCAGGGATTTTCTAGTCTGTATCAGATCATAGGCAGACTCAGAATTCATAGGCAGAATTTTGGTTACTTAGAAGGTTAGTGTGAAACTTTGACAAATCTGAAATTCAAGGGCAGCCAAAATAATTGGGACAATGTCTAGATTTGACTCATGCTTAAGTAATCAATCAATAAGTCTATCAATTTAAATATTTAAAAATCAATTTCAGAGTTTAGGAAAGAACTACTTGAAATTTACAAGAAAACAAGTTTATGGCTAATTTGCACATGATTGAATAAAAACTATCCTGGTGTTGTAACATAGACTTGAGTCATTTAAGTTTAATTACTGATACTAACAGAGTACCCTTAACATTTAGTGTAGATTGATACAAAACAACCCATCTTGTTTGAAATGTAACTATGTGTCTTGTATTTTTGTTTGCAAATCTGCCAGTATGACTTTAACAACAACTGCCTATGAGAAGAGTTTTCCTGTACACTATTCCCTGCCACAATACGTTAGAGAAAGTCTAGAGGATGGTTTTAAGGGAGAAATGAAAAACATTAATCAGTTCCAGGCATCCTTTAGCCTCAAGACTTGGATGCTGAGGCTTGTTTCTTTGAAGTGTTACAGGTTTTTAACTGCTAACACTATTACTTTGTCAACACAACATTCAGAAGGATGTAGTGAAATTATTGTGCTGTTAAGAAAACAAAACAAAAAAACCCAAAACATTTGGGGTATTATTTTTTTAAATGCATGGAAACTATTGCCTCTATACAATCTGGGATGAGCTGTAGGGTTGAAGCAGCAACTGGTAGTGAAGGCAGGACAATCTTACTACATTTAAAAACAAGCAGAACTTTTAAAGAATGAATTCCAGGTTAAACCATAATTTAAGCCTTGAAATCATATTCAGATGATAACATGGAAGCTATATGGTGAACTTTTAAATGGGTCTAGGAAACAAGTTATGGAATTTAAATGTTTCATCACTAGGAATGATTACTGACAAGGAGCTGATGTCTAGAGTAGGTATCAATAACAGTTTCTAAATTTGTTATGTCCCATAAAAGGGAGCAGAGATTATAATAGCTCATTCAGTGGGATTGGTTCAGTAGGGAGGGGCCAGGAATGTGACCTCTTAATGGAGAATCTGAGGCAGCAAGTAAGTCTCCAACTTTAGTCACAGCTTCACTAATAACATGTTGGTTTAGTTGAGGCTGTGTATTGCCTTGGATTTTATAGTTTGTTGTATTGCTCTCCAAACTTAGGACATCTTTATGCTCTGCAGAAACTCATGAGTTTGGGGTTTAAGGCTGTGATTTATTCCCTTCATATCTTAAATAACATGGATATGATACCTGTGACATCTAGAAAATCATCATAATGATGATTTTCTGGTGAAATTACTGTTTTTAGATACCGTTTCCCTGCCTATTCCACACATTTTAATACCAAAACCAATATAAGATCTTAAAGCCAGTTCCCAAAAGAGAATATTTTTAATAATACAGAAAACAATCTGAAACAGTCTGTATTTTAGACTGCAGGAGAAGGGTTTTGACTGATTTACTTTTCTTTGTAGAACTTTTCAATATGCTTTCATACAGAGGATTCTACTGAGTTTTCTCTTTAAAACCATTACATATAATTAGCAGGGCAAAGAATCATACAACATTTTAAGAAGTCATGGATTTCTGAAGATCATGAGTGTCATTATTAAAATAATTTTACTCCTCACTCTGGGGAAACAGTTGCTTCTAATCAGTCACGGATAGCACACATCCCTTATTGCCTTTGAACACAACAATAGGACGTTCAGGGTATATTCATTATCTACCTGTGTTCAGAAGCCCTTTCAGTGCAGTTTGTAAATGTTATACAGGGACTTATAATAATACAGATTTTAGCCAAAGCATTCTATAACCTAGTCCTCATGAAAAAAATAGATGACAATAGATTATTGGTTAAAATATTATTGTGACTCCTACGTTTGTTATTTTATCTTGTTTATCTGCAGAATAACACTTTCTAAAAGAACAGAAAAAAAACTAAGATTTGTAGAGCTACTCACTAACTCAATCACAGCTTTTCCTTACTCCAAGAAAAATGGGAATAAAAAGAAAGGGAACAGAAATGAATGCTACCCATTTATACCTAAAGGGTATCACACATATTAATAGTTTGCTGAAATATCTGTGGAGTATTGCAAAGCATATTGCTTAAAAGTATAATATGTACCCAGAATGCTCCTATCCATCACTGGCTCTATGGATTTTAGCAGAATGCTTTATTTGTCATCTTCCCAGGGTGTGCATTTATGATTTCTATTCACGTGTATATGAATATTTATTTTTTTATTTGATTTTTTATGTGAGTATACATGTGTGTGAAAGAGTCCATACACATATCTGTACATGAATGTGGATGCCAAAGGTCAGCCTTGCATGTAATGATAAGGAATTCCATCCACTGGAACTAGAAATGGTCCTGAGTGAGATAAGCAGAAAGACACTACAGGAATGTATGCGCTTATAAGTAGATATTGACCATAAAGTACAGGATAATCATGCTACAATCCACAGACCCAAAGAAGCAAAGGAGGGCTCTAGGAAGGATGCTTGAATCTTACTCAGAAGGGAACTAAAATAGACATCTGAAGAAGATGGAAGGAGGGAACTGTGTGAGAAAGGGAGTGGGAGGGTAACTGTGATTGGGAGCAGGTATGGGGAGAAAGGGAGGACTGGGAAAGAGAAAGGAAACTATGTTTCAGGGGACATCTCTGGGACAGCGGATGTTCCCAGGAGTCTATGGGGGCAAGACTTCTTGCAGCTAGAATATGGAGTGTGAGGTGGCCATGCCATGTAGCCAGGTGTGACTTCCAGTGGAGAGAGGGCAATATTAAACCACCTACTAGAAGTGTAGTAGAGATAAATATGGCACAGAGATTGATGAAACTGCAAACCAATGACTGGCCCATCTTGAGACCCACCTAATGGGAAAGAGCCAACCCCTGACACTATTAATGAAACTCTGCTATGCTTGCAGAAAGGAGCTTAGCCTGTCTTCTAAGAGGCTTCATCCAACATCTGATTGAAACAGATGCAGGGACTCACAGCCAAGCAGTAGTCCAAGCTCAGGGAGTTTTGTGGAAGAGTAGGATGAAAAATGGAAGGAAATAGAGGTGTGAAGAATGCAACAGAAAAACCTACAGTAAACTAACTTGGGCCCATGAGGGCTCACAGAGAATAAACCATATGTAACAGATGTGCAGCTTGGTCATCATGTGGGTCTACTAACAATGGGAATAGGGGCTGTCTCTGTCTCTGTTTCCTGCTTTTGGAGCCCCTTCCTGTAGCTGGGCTGCCTTGTCTGACCTTAGAGGGAGAGGGTGCACTTAGTCCTTTTGTGAGTTGATGTGCCAGGGTGTGTGGGTACTCCTGGGGGGCCTCCCCTTCCCTAAGAAGGAGGAGAGGGGTTATTGGAGAGGGGACAGTGAATTGGTATTGGGAGGAGAGAAGGGAGGGAGCTGGGATCAGACTGTAAATTGATTAAATATAGAAATGTGGAAGAAAAAGGAATTGCATTCAAAGTCTTTAAGAAAAAGCCTACAGATAACCAATTATTTAAGACTGTTTGGAAGTAAGGCCAGTGGATCATCCAATCTCCACTACCCAAACTTCTCACCACTAGGATTAAAAGCTATGACATCACTCAGTATTTTTATGTGGGTCTTGGAAATCAAACTCAGTTTCTCATGCCTGTGAAGCAAGTACTTCATCAACTAAACTATACCCCTAGGCCCTCTTTAAAAAAGTTTCTGCGGAGATAATGAGTAATATTAATAATAGATATCAACAAAACCAGAACATGTATGTGCATTCCTGGCTCACTGGATACATATGCCCAAGTATAGCACTGTATGCTCCCACCATAAAAATAGCACTCTCTTAAACATTATGAAGAGGTTATTTTTAAAATTTTTATTTTATTTTTTTAGTAACCTGATACAATGTTGTCATACAAAGTTCAAGCACAAGAAGCATAGAGTGCCAAAAATAAATTGCAGTGAAATGGGTAGAAGCACTCAGTGGGGAAAGCGTGGGAAAGCCTGACAAACTGGGCTCTATTTCTGGAATTCATGTTTAGAAAATTCATACTGACTATAGCACATCTGTAACTTACAGAGAATAAGATACCTACTGAGAGCTGGGAGTGCAGAGAGGCCAATTATCCAGAAATGACTGTGCTAAGTAGCCTGAGAAAAGGAAGAAACATTTTTCCTTAACAAGTTGGGACATAAGAATTGACTCTGAAAATTCTTCACCCACATCCACTGCTCATGCCCATACTCTCCAACACATACCATAGGCACCAATTTTTAATACAAAGATAACAATGAAAACATCAGAAGAATGGCACTGTGTAACAATCTTACAGTTTTTATGGTTGACTCTGTTCATAGGTACTTGGCTCTATGCTGTGGAGTGGAGACACCTGAGATTTATTAAGAATTAATTTAAGCATGAAAACTGTATACAATAGCTTCAACTGCACAAGACAAAATTAATGAGTATGTAATATGTCTTTTGTACTTGATACATTTCTGCATATTGTTGCTAATTACCTTTTGAAACCACCCTAATGACAACTAATACCCATACTTTATAAATGATAACGGAAAGTCACAAATTTCAGGGCTATTAAATGGAAGACTTTACAACATAACTGAGAGAAAGGAGTTAATAAAACACCAGTGGATTTATAGACCAAGTAAGTGAGCTATAGAAATCAATTAGGAAGACTCTTAAGTAATTACATGTAACATCCATTATTTTATACATTACATGGGAGAACTTAAGACATATAAAATGACCTATTCATTTACCCTGAGTGTTAATGGGAAAAATGTATGCTTACATTCAGGCTCTTCCACACATTGCATGATAATGTGACTTTCCTTAAGTGTCACATTTTATGTTAAGTGGTTAAAATATTGTTTTATTTGCACTGTTTTCAATTTGAATTGATAAATAGAGAAGGGGAGGAGGACCTCCTCTATCAGTGGACTAGGAGAAAGGCATAGGGGGAGAACAGGGAGGGAAGGTAGGACTGGGAGAAGATAAGGGGCGCTATAGCCAGGATTTTTATTGAATAAATTGTAATAAATGATAATAAAAAATTTTAAATAGTGGGACTGAATATAGGATAGCCATTTTAGGACTTAAGTCATATTTGATTCTATCTTTTTATCTCTTTCACTTTCCATAAACACTGTAAGTTATAGATAATAGATTTATAAAGGAGGCCTAAACACTTGTAAACAGAAATATAAAACTTTACAATATAATGACTTGATTAAGTAATTCCTATTTTTCCATTCTTATCGATGATCTTAATTTGCAGAAGGACTGAAAAGCTGTTAATTGCAGAGGTAGAGAAGCTGTTACAATAGAGTCACCATTAGCTCAGGAGTGCCATGCACACATGAAGATTAAACTAATTTATATGCTGAATATGTGATGAAGCATGTCAGTGTAGAGTGTATACAAGAAAGACAGATAGTATTTTAAATATTTTATGGTTTTACTTTCTCATTTTGTTCACTCTTCTTTGTTGTGAAGTATATGTTATGGTTGTGTAGCT
>JAQQSO010002463.1:0-14347 GCA_028658305.1 Pachyuromys duprasi | reverse complement strand
TTTACTGGCTCATAAAAATGAAGGGATTCTATTAAGTGCTTTTGCACACTTACAACAAGCCTTAAAAGATCTAGGTTTAATAATTGCACCAGAAAAGGTGCAAATAGAGCCACCTTATTTGTATTTGGGGCATAGATTATATCCTCAGATCATTATGCCTCAAAAAATTCAATTAAGAAAAGACAACCTGAAAACTTTAAATGATTTTCAAAAGTTGTTGGGTGATATTAATTGGCTAAGACCCCATTTAAAATTAACTACGGGAGAGCTAAAACCACTTTTTGACATTTTAAAAGGAGAAACTGATCCTTTGTCAAAAAGAGAATTTACCAAAGAAGCTCGTGATGCTTTACAAAAGATAGAATTAGCTATTGAAAAACAGCATGTTCAATATATTGATTATTCAAAAGATTGGAGTGCATATATTTTGGCTACTGTTCATACACCAACCGCTGTACTGTGGCAAGAAGGACCATTAATGTGGTTACATTTGCCTGTGTCTCCTGTTCGAGTTCTAACACCATATTATGAAGCAGTGGCTAGTTTAGTTAAAATGGCTCGAACAGAATCTCGCAAGTATTTTGGTAGGGAACCCTCCATATTGGGGTCCCTTTTACCAAACAGCAAGTAAATTGGTTATTTCAAAATACAGATTCTTGGGCAATAGACTTTGCTCATTATTCAGGACGAATTGACAATCATTATCCAAAAGATAAATTACTTCAGTTTGCTAATGAACATGCTTTTGTATTTCCTAAAATAATTAAACAAAAGCCATTACCTAAAGTTCCAACTGTATTCACAGATGGATCTTCAAATGGATCTGAAATGATTCTAAATTTATTTCTGACATTTTGTACTTCTAGTTTTTGCAAAGTACATCTCAGCATTGACCATTATAAATCAAAATATCAATCAGCTCTGAAAAATGAAAATGTTATGTGCCCTCCACTACAAATACTCAGCCAATATTTAATTCATTGTGTAAAAATAAACAAATATTTGTAGTTCATTAGTATGCAAAATTTTGGATTTAATAAATGGTAAAATTATAGATGTTACAAAGAATTGTCTCAAAAATAAATTATATTCTGGCTTATATATTTAAAAAATTGTTATAGGTGACTGGAGAGATGGCTCAGAGGTTAAGAGCACTGGCTGTTCTTGCAGAGGTCCTGAGTTCAATTCCCAGCAACCCCATGGTGGCTCACAACAATCTATAATGAGATCTGGCGCCCTCTTCTGGTGTGCAGGTGTACATGCAGACAGAGTGCTCGTATAGATTTTTTAAAAAAGAAAAAAAACATTATGAAACAAGCAGTTTTCAGTCGTGGCTTATGCCTGCAGCCTCAGCACTGATGAGGTAGAGAGAGGTAGATCAGGTGTTTAAGGCCAGCCTTTTAGGAATTCTGAGCTCAATTTGGGCTATACAAGCCCCTATTTGAAAAAAAAAAAAGGTAGCATAAAACAAGACAAACTTGGTCTGCTGCTATTGGCTGGGGATGAGTACAGAGTGCTTGTCTTGAGTGCGTAAGGGACTTGGTTTAATTCTTGACTCTGAATACAATAACAAGTGTTTTACCATATGTTAACAGAAGCTGCAATATTTTTAAACTCAGCACTAATAGTATTAACTGCTTAATATTATAAACTGGAAGCATGCAGAACAGGCTTTATAACAAATTAACTTATTTTTATTTCTTAAAATTAAAAATAATTATTCTTTGAACAGATATTTTGACCCTATTTACAAATAATTCTCTGTAGAGGAATTTTAATTTAGAATATGGCTACTCTGGCAAGCAATCATATCCAAAGACCTTCTAGGTCTGGGTGATCTGGCTGGAATACAAACATACCATTAATCCAGGAGAGAGAGGTAAGCAGATCTGAGTTCAAGGCCAGCCTGGTGTAGAGCAAGTTTCAGGAAAAGAAAAGCTTAGGCCCAGGCTTGGTGGTGCATACCTTTAATTTCAAACAATGAAGGTAAGCTTAGTTTGTAGAAGGAAGCACCATGTTTGAAAGTGATGTCTAATTGAGTGGCAGAAATAGTGGGGAATCAGAAAAAGACTTGACAGAATAGGGTATGCCCAACTCTCAGGAGAAGAGAGAGGAAAGGGAAGCTACTTAAGGGGCAATGCAGGGAGAGAACGGGGCAGTTTACTGGGATAGTAATAGAGAAACAGGTTGCAGAGAAAGAATGAAGGTGAAGATGGAACAAGCCAGAGAATGAAAAGGAGCCAGGAGATTAGAAAAGATTGCTGGAGATAGTTTGAGGCCAAGCAGAGCAATTCAGGAACTGCGAGAAAAGCCAGATTGAATGAGTTAGCTGGGAGAGGAGTTTTAGCCAGAACAGCTGAGTTGAACCAGCAAGCCCAGAGCTCAGTAAAAACAAGAAAGGGTGAACTTATTCAGAAGGAAATCTCAGAGGCTAAAAACATTCTAGGTCTAGGTTAGATTGCACAGAGGCTAGAAGCTTCCAGGACTAGGTCAAGGTTAGCAGGAGGTAGTAAGCATCTAAAATAACTGAAACAGGCAAATGAAAGTTCCTTTTACATTTCTCCTCTCTTATCCCCTCCCTTCCCTCCTTTCTAACACATCCTTAGCTGATTTTGTTTTGGTTTGTTTTTGAGGCAAGATCTTCTGTAGCCTGGGATGGTTTGGAATTCTCTCTGTGTAGTTAAGACTGGTCGAAATTCCTGAGCCTCCTAACTCCACCTACCAATGCTGAGTTTATATGATATGCTATACTGCTCTGTGTAGAGGAATTTTAGTTCAGAACATGGCTGCTCTAGTAAGAGAATACATCCAGAGACCTTCTAGGTCTGTGTGATGCAGCTGGAATACAGACACACCTTTGATACCAGAAGACAGGGCAAACAGATCTCTGAGTTCAAGGGCAGCCTGGTACAGAACAGGTGCCAAGTAGAGAAAGCTTAAGTTCAGGCATGGTGGTACTTGCTTTTAATCCCAGCACTCAGAAGATAAAAGCAAGCAGATCTTTAGGCAGTTCTGTTCAGACACTTACGTTTGAGTCAGTGAGTTGATAGACAGTGAATTGAGTTAAGTTTGGGGCAGTTCAGTTCATGGAATTCAGAGGCAACTTTACTGGAACAGCTTTACAGAGAGAGGTTGAAGAGAGAACAAACTAGACACAGGTGAAGGCAGAACAAGCCAGAGAATGAGAAGGAGCTAGAAGATTAGAACAGATTGTAGAGCAATTCAGTCATAGGCCAAGAGAGAAGCCAGATTGAATCAGTCAGCCAGGAGAGGAGTTTGAGCCAGAACAGCTGAGTTGAACCAGCAAGCCAGAGTTCAGAAAGAGCTAGAAAGGGTGAGATTGTTCAGCAGATAAGATTGTATGGAGGCTGGAAGCTTCCAGGACTAGGCCTAGGTTAGCAGAGGGAGGCAGTAAGCCTCAGAGACAACAATTACATCAAACAAAGACAAGATACTTTTATAGTTCTGTTTATAATCAAATAGTTTTCAAAAACCTTTTTACTATTTTCTTATGTGTCGTGCCCACCTCGCCAGCAAGGAAGACGCTACAACAGGATTCTTCTGAAGCACGCTTTATTGGGGATACATCATGCTATTCGGCTGCGCAACTAGCGGTAAAAGGCGGAAGACCCCGAGCTCCGGACTGACACTGCTTAAATAGACTTAAGACGGCGTGTACTTCCATGATTGGTCCGTATCTCAAACCCTCATTAGCATAACCCCTGGCGGACTATGCACATGCGCACACTAGTTGTTTACCACTGCCGTGTCCACGAAGAACCTGGAAACCGGCACCATCTTGTAATGGAGACTGCCGGCTCCTGACACTTATGTGCATTGATGGTTTGCCTGCAGGAAGGTCTGTTGGGAGGGTGCCAGAGCTTCTGGAACTAAAGTTGTGAGCTGCCATATTGGTGCTGAAAATTTAACCCAGGTCCTCTGGAAGAGTAGCCAGTGCTCTTAACCACTGAGCCATTTCTCTAGCCCATCAACTAGTTTCTTAATTTTTAAATTACTTATATTATATGTGTATCAATGTTTTGTTTGCATGTTTGTCTGTTTACCTCTTGCAGACAGTGCCCATGGAGGCTAGAAAAGTACATTGGATCTCTTGGAGCTGGAGTTATACAGGTTTATGAACTGATACATGGTTTCTGAGAATTGAACCTGGCTCCTGTGAGACAGCAGCCAGTGCTCCTAAGTGGTAAGCTATCTTTCTAGCCCCAATTTCTTAATTTAAAAAAAACTTATTTTTAATTTATATTTTAATGTTTTTTCAAGACAGGGTTTCCTTGTATAGCTCTTGCTTAAAGGCCTGTGCCCTCACCTCCTGGCATAATTTAAGTTTTATCTTTGTTAGTTCTATTGCAATTTCTTCTGACATAAAACATTCCATCTTGAAGGAAGGCTCCTCAATAGATATGATGCTATAGAGGAAAGTGAAATGTTCCTTAAAACTCAAAAAAACCTGAAACTGACCAGATACATTTGGTTCCATCTTCCTTAAATGTGCATGTACTGAGAATTCTGGAATTCTTGAATTTGGGATTCTTTAAAACATACACACACACATACACACACACGCACACACACACACACACACACACACACACACAGAAATAAAAAATAAAGCTGGGCATGGTGGTGTATGTCTTTAATTCCAGAGCTCAGGAGGCAGAGGCCGACAGATATCTGAGGGCTCAACGCTAGCCTGGTCTACACAGTGAGTCCAGGACAGCCAGCACTTCTGTTACACAGAGAAATGCTGTCTCAAAACAAAACACCCTTCCCCCTCAGAAATAGTATAGAGTGTGCTTTTGTTTTCATTCCAGATTTGGGGATGAGGGGTTGCTTCAGACTGTCAGCAGCCTGGTCTTTTACAGAATCTTTAAAAGGTTGTTTAAGTGTGTGTGTATGTGCTACATGTGTTTGGTACTCTTTATGGGTCAGAAGAAGGCGTCAGAGCCCCCGGAACTAGAGCTACAGGCAGTTCTAAGGTACCTCCTGCTCTAGCTGAGGCATGAGGAAACTTTTCAGAGGCTTTGAAAGGCAGGGGTGGATGGTTGTTGGTTTTCAGGGAGGTTCGTTGCAGTTTGTTAGTAGCTGTGGTCAAAGAAGAATCAAAAGGAAAGAAATTAGATTCAGGGGTTACCCTAATTCCTCCCTTCTATCCTTGTTTTTCTCCTATCTAGTGTTAGGGTGTGAAACCAGGGGGATTCACAGTGGGAGAAAGAAAAACCCACAAATAGCAAAGACCAGCCACACTTGCATCCGTAGTAAGGATCATTGAAAGGAAGTCTCAAACAAGCTGAGTTATCTAGAACAGGCTCATACTACTATTCAAGCATCCGGGAATCTGAGAAGAGGAAAACAAAAACAAACAAACAGCTGAGCAGCCTAGAAGAAGCACTCTCCAACTTGTCCAACTTCTCGCTGGTTGTACAGTGAGCTGTAGGTTTCCAGCTTGTGTGAGTTGTCACTTATGTTGAGGTGCGCTTTTGCTCAAAGACAGCTGTCTTTGAGCCATTCCTGTTCGTGATCCCAAGAAAAGTTTGCCGAGTCTGTCAGTGTTCCCTGTCTGGGGTGAGAAGATGTTTGTCTGCACCTCCTCAGCAATAGCGTCACACTCCACAGCAAAACTAGAAAGCATGATTTTCTAGAATTTGTTGGGTGTGGCAAGGAATGTTTTAATGGCTTCCAGGTAACTGTGACTAGAGTTCACATCAGTGTTCGAGCACAGGCGGGTTTTTATTGTTACCGTTGCTGTTAGTACTGTCTTTTGGAGACACGATCTCACTATATAGTTTTTGTCTGGCCTAGAACTCACTGTTAAATCAAGCTGGCCTTGAATTCACAAAGGTCCACTCCCTCTGCTTCTCCAGTGTTAGGATTAAAGGCATGCACCTACACAACCAGGCACATCACAGTTTGTAACTGAAGAAAGCCTTCAAGATTTTGTCATAGTCTAAGTAAAAAAAAAACACACACAGAGTAACCTCAAATCTTGAAGCATTCAACTTGAGAGAAAGCAGGAGTTGGGTTCAAGTGCCTTAAGTCCTGGAAAGTATTTCTGCACTGTGTTGCAACACTAGGATGTGGTCTGTAATGTTTCCAATAAAGTGTTAGTCATTGTGTGTGTGATGAGTAGCGAAAATTATCACATGTTAGAAAATAATCCCTAGATGGTCAAGGAATTTTATATCACAGTCTGGTCTTTTACAGAATCGTTAAAAAGTGTTTATTTTAAGTGTGTGTACCACATTTGTTTGGTAGTTCTTGTGGGTCAGAAGAAGGCATCAGAGCCCCTGAAACTAGAGCTACAGGCAGTTCTGAGGTACCATGTGGGTGCTGGGAACAGATCCTGGGTGTTCTTAACTGCTCAGTCATCTCTCTAGCCCCTTCTGAGAAAATATTAATGTTCCTTTCTGATAATAGAAAGCATGAATTTGGAAGCTGGGTGCAATGGTGCCTGCCTTTAGTCCCAGCATTTGGGAGGCAGAGGCACAGGCAGGTGGGTTTTTGTGTTCCTGAGTTCAAGGTCAATGTGGTCTACAGAGTGAGTTCCAGGACAGCCAAGACTACACAGAGAAACCGCACCATCACCACCAAGAAAAAGAAAGAAACAAAAGAAAAAAAGATAATAAAATCATGGCTTTGGGATTGAAAAGATGGCTCAGAAGTTAAGGTTGCAGACGTATGCTCCCCAGAACACTGAGAGTGTTGTTTAAAGAATAAAAAGCCTAAATAATTTGATTTTTTTTAAACCATTGAAGACTCAGGAGCCAGATGCTGGGGTGAAAACCTGCTATGTCAGAGAGGCAGAGAAAGCACCCAAATGACCTTCCTACTCAGCTCACGTCTTGAAGGGAAAAATCAAAAACCAGAAGCCCAAGGCGTGCTAGTTCAGCTGACAGCCCAGGAGGAAAAAGCTAAAAGACAATAAGCAACTTTTTCTTCTCCACACTGTCATAAATACCCCTCAACTCAAGTCCCTCCTATTCTTTATTCTCTATCAGCTGGTTTCTTGCTCCACCTCTTGACCTATGGTTAACTTTATTAAATCCTGTGTACAGAAAGCTTTGGATTAAAAGTGTGTGCTAGGGTTCACAGTCAGATGGAATATCCTGCAACATGAGAGAATACATTTCTGTCCCTTTATATTCCCCACCATAGTAGTTTGTTGTAACAACCAAAGGAAACTTAATAGTGCTGTCTACCATCACAGGGACAAATACACACAAAATAGCGCCTACAAGAGGGTGTACACAGGTATATGCAAACACCATGCCATTTTACATAAGAGACTTGAGTATATACAATTTGTTGTTCGTATATACTGAGGGTCACTACTGTCCCTTTGTAATGGTTTCCACTATAGACCTGGGGATCAAATTCAGGCCAGCAGACTTGGCTAGAAGGGTCCTGATCATTACATTTATTTGTTTACTTAGTGTGCTATGTATGTGCCTTTACACATAGACAGAGCCATCTCGCTCTCCCCTGGTTGGGGCAGTATGAAGCATCCTTCCCCAGCATGTCCTGTGTGAACACGGCACATGTGTGCAGGAGCTGTCTCGCGCTGCTCCATTTACACCATCCTTATTTTATGCAATACTGGCCTCAAAGCTAGTGGGGAACGTTGAGGTAAGCCTTTTGGAGGCCCATATGGAATAGTGAGTGAAGTGTCAGCGACTCCCATGACTCCTCGAAAGGTCCTGATCCACTGCACACAGTGTTGATCTACTAAGGACTCCTGGCATACCAGTAAAGTCTCAAAATGGATCCGAGGCTAGGACAATGACTGCTTCCCCTTTCTTTGTAGAAGTCTCCTAAGGTGACCCTGGTCCCCTCCCCCACATCTCCCACATTGCCTTATAGTCACACCAACCTGATTGATTGTTACTGGTGCTTGAGGCTAGTATGGGATGGTCTGATCGGCCTTTCAATCGTTTAAAGGCTGTTATACTAGATAATGAAGCTTTATCTGCACCTTTGAGTCTGGTCTCCAGAGTCTGAGTCCCAGAATTCTCTGTAGCCGCTGTCGCCATTCACCCGCTTCCCAATCCCCATAAAAGCTCAAGGTTAATCATGCTGGCAATTTCAATGTGCTGAACAAAGCCATAAAGTGCTTTCCTGTCGTCTTTTCTTTTCTTTCTTTCAGCAGAGTTTGGACTTAAGCAGGAGGAGAAAGAGAGACACTCAGAAGAAAATAAGACTGGAAGACAGTTGTCTTGGGCTTCTCACAGGCAAGTTGTGATTTTTCTCAACTTGGGCATGGGGGTTGGGTGCTCAGGTCTTGCCTGGCTTTCAGCTCAGACTTGGTCATCCTCTTGCTCAGTTTCCCAAGTACTGGGACCACAGGCATGTGCCACCCTACCAAGAGCCAAACAAAGGCCTCCTCCCTTGAGCAAAGGGAACCCATTGTGAACCCCAACATTTTGAACTGGAAAACTGTTGATTCTCCTCCTGCCTGAAGGCTGCCTCCCAGCAGGCCGAGAAGTCAGGAGGGGCAGGAAATGGCCAGTGAGAACCGTACAGGGATCATACACGCCAGGAACAGCTGATGGCTAGTTCAACGTTAATTCCAGAGAACAAAGGTTATATACCCTTAAGGGAGTGGGTGGGCAGGTGGGACTCCAAGAAAAGTTCCCAGAATTCCAAACATCACACAATCACAGAAACTACCTGCAGTTGGCAAAACTAGAGCACGAGGCAAATCATAGTCAGCTGCTACAGACAGTCCGAAACAGCCCCACACCCTGCACCTGGGATCAAAACAACAACACAGTCTTATAATATTTCTGTGTTTTTAAAGAAACCAAAAGTCCAAAATTTTCACTGTTTTCTCTTCCTTAAGAGAGAGTTTCTCACTGCCTGACCTCACCAACTAGGTGAAGCTGGCTAGCCAGCAAGCTCCAGGAATCCTCCGGTTCCTACCTTTCTAGCCCTGGGGTTACAAAATGGGCCTGGCAATTTTTACCTGTTCTGGCATCTCATGCTTGTGGAGAGACTGAGCCATCTCCCCAGCTTCCACTTCTTTCTTAAACCAGAGATTAAGCCATGGGCCTTCCTTTTACTTGGCAAGCACCACACCAGCCAACTAGACCATAACCCCACCAACTTTCCTTATCTTTCTAAAAACAGATGAGGAATATGTCATTGTTTGAGCAAGCTATGAAAATTTCAATTTCTAGAAACAGAAATCTACATTGTTTCCAAGTCATCTCCCTCTCTTTTCCTATCCCTTTTTTGTTTTTCTCTCTCCTTCCTTTTCTTCTTCTTTTTTTCCTTCGGTTCTTTGAGAGGGTCTCGTGTAGCTGGTCTTAAACTTCTGATCTTCTTTCCTTTCCCATTTGCAGGCTAGACTTAAACTCAACAGGGAGTCAAGGCTGAACCATTGATCTCCCGTCTCCATTTCTGAGTGCTGGTATTATGTGCCTCAGTTTTTGTGCTCCACTTTACTCCCTACTGATAAGACCCACGATCCCTTAAAGAGAGACACACTTTGGGACTAGAAATGTCAGTGAGTGGTCAAGAGTACTGGTTCCTCTTGCATAGGACCTGTGTTTGGTTCCCAGAACATACATAGTAGTTCACAAACGTCTGTAAGTCCAGTTTGAGAGTATCTGACACACTCTTCTGGAATGTACAGGCTTGAGGCACACATGTGGTACACACACATGGGGTTTCCATCTGGGTACCAGCTTCTTTCAGCTCTGCATGTGGCCTTGTGTGAGGCCAGGGTAAGGAGAAGAGAGCTTGCTTCAATTTTGCAATCGGAAAGACTGTTCTTTTGCAATGCTCAATGTTAAAACAGATGGGGAAAGAAACTGACTAGTTCTGTACTGAAAGTAATTATATACAAAGATGAATAGGCACAAAGAAGCAAAGAAGGAAGCAAGAAAAACACACAAGATGAAACTCCACCAAAGGAAGGTGACCCAGAAAATGGAGATATTTGAACCAAACCTCAAGGAAGAGCCAAAGCCTGAGCAAAACCAGAGCAGGAACCCCAGGAAGAGAGAGAGAGAAAAAGAAACTATGGAAAGGCTTATTCAAGGTCTTTAGGGGCTTAAAGGGGATATGCACAGCTGGCATTTAAGCAAGGAAGATTTGCTGAGAGCATGGACAAAATAGGTAAGATCAGTAGCATGAGAAACAAATATACAGCGATGCCTTGCAAGGCTAATTGAAACCATACTGACTCCTATGAAACAGAGTTTCCTTGATTTCTGTTTTATCTGATGTTACCATGGCAACATAGTTTTTTATTAGTCCTTTCTTCACATATTTTAACATGTCTTCCTACTTTTAATTTGTTGCTTGTTAGTGGTTTTTAAATGCATCTCTTTTCATCTTATTGTTTATTATATTTGGAACTGGCCTCCAAGTCTCTGGTTTTTAATATGGGAGCATTACTAGTTTATATAAACAAAAAAGAGCTTTTGCTAGGATACAAAATGAGAGCGGTTAAAAAGTAATAGAATAGTAAATAGAATATTTGTGAACACAAGAGTCCCTTTGATTACACAAATGTCCATAAAAACTTGTGACAAAGAAAGACCATACAATCTCAGTGGTAGAATTATGATTTTTTCTGTTTATTTGTATTTTCCATATTGCTAAAATGAACTCCTGTATTTTTGCTAAAAATAATGTAAGTTTTATAACTAGGGCTGGAGAGATGGCTCAGTGATTAGAATCCCTTGTTGCTCTTGCAGAGGACCTGGTTTGGTGTGGCTCACAAGCATTGATAATTCCAGTTTCATAGTATCCTGCCCACTTCTGTCTGACCTCTGTGAGTACCAAGCAAGCATATAGTATACATATGTAGTATATATATAACATACACATATATGTATATACATATACACATAGATGTTAATTCCACTGAGCAAAAATAAAGACCATTTTCCAAATTCTCTCTCTCTCTGTTTTGTTTTTCGAGACAGGGTATCTCCGTGTAGCCTTGGTTGTCCTTAACTAGTTTTGTAGAACAGGCTCTCCTTGAACTCACAGAGATCCTCCTTGCCTCTGCCTCCTCATTTGGGGATTACAGGTATTGCCAGAGGGCTCGGCCCATTATAAATTCTTTGATCAAAATATTTGAGCTTTATTTTCTATTAGACGGGGCTGTCTCCCGAAAGCAGGGTTTGAGAAAATAGCACATCAAACACAGGAAAAGATGGGGTTAATATAGTAAAATAATAATAATAATAAATAAATAAAAAGCAGGACTAGAGGTTTTCAAACTTTAGGAACTTGCAGAGAAATTTTGGTTATATAGGAGCTTGGCTGAACATTTCAAAATAATTTGACAGGACATCTTATACGATCAGGGAGGAAGTCACAGTATAGAGCATGGAACATGTCAAATTCCAGAAAATGTCTCAAGACGTGGTCAAACTTGAGTTTTACAGAAAACAGAAATGAGGTTATTTTGATCTTGTAAGAAAATGGCTTTTAATCTTAAAACGGTATTAGGTTGTTCCATCATAGAGAAAACACACTTAGATGTGAAATTAAATAACGAAAAAGAATACGTTTCTTTTGAAACAGTGTCACACTGTGTAGTTCTGTCCTGGAACTCACTCTGTAGATCAGACTGGCCTCAAACTCAAAGAAATCCGCCTGTCTCTCCCTCCCCAGTGCTGGGATTAAAGGCGTGCATCACCACCACCCAGCTAAAACTTAAAAAAAAAAAAAAAAAAGTAAATAAATAAACGTATGCATGTATGTATGTAAGTTGTATGTGTGCAAAATAATCCCTTCAAAATTCTCAACAATAAACGAACCACTGTATCCAATACCGGGGCAGGGACCTTTTAAAAATGTTCCAGAGAAAGCCCGCTTTGCCCAACCAAAAGTGTAATCTCCTTAGTTTCCTACAACCCCTGTCAAGTGTCGTTATACAAGGATATTTGGCCCCTTCGGGCCACCGTAGCAGAGGCCAGAAGGATGCTCCCGATTACTTCCGGGCCTTTGGTGTCCCCCCCC
Source organism: Pachyuromys duprasi (assembly GCA_028658305.1). NCBI lineage: Eukaryota > Metazoa > Chordata > Mammalia > Rodentia > Muridae > Pachyuromys > Pachyuromys duprasi. The sequence goes on along the minus strand of JAQQSO010002463.1, from coordinate 2,350 downwards.
CCCAACCCCCCGTGTCTCCCTCACGCTTCTTCCCCTCCCCCGCTGTCTCTCCCATCAGTTTGTGTTTGTCGGCGAGGCCGAGCCCTGGAGGCAAAGCTGGGGTCCGCGTGGCTAGGCGCAGCCCTCGCGATTGGGAGCCGGCGTCGCGGGCCGACCGAGGTAGGCTGAGGCCGAGGTGGCCCCGGGCTGCTTTGCTCGCGGGAGTGTGGAAGGCCGCAGGGAGGGGCGCGTGGCGGGGCCGGGGGCGGGACCGAGCGGGGCGGGCCGGCCTGCGGCGGCGGCGGGTGGGCGTGAGGCCGGGGAGGCGCGGGAAGCTGGCCGGAGGCTGTTGCGTTCCCTTCGCGGCCCATGCAGCCAGGAGTCTTGTGCGCGGTCTTTGCAGTGTGGATGTTGGGCGGTCGCCTTTACGTAGGAAAGACCTTCCCTGTCTATTTGTTTGTTTGTTTGTTTTCTGCTGGGCGTAGAATCCGGGGTCTGGTGCAGCTGAGAACCCCCTCCTCCATACAGCCATTGCATGTGTTTTTTTAAAGTCAGCTTTGCACAGGGAAGCAGAGTAACGCAAGAAAAAGAAGGAATGGAAGAACCCAAGTTGGACTTAGTTCATAGGGATCAGCTGTCTGCAGGTGGACGAGGTCCTCCAGGTTAGACACGTGTAGAGACAAAGACTCCTCGTATCTGCTAACTAAGGAACACGTTAGCTCGTAGAAATACCTTCCTTTGTAGATAAGCACTCTTCAGTGTTTTGAAACATTGTTTTCGGTAGCTCCCTTTTGCATTTTGATGTTCTCCAAGCTCTCTCTCAGCGATTAGAGTTTATTCAGGCCTTTGGTCTGTGTGAGAAGATGAGTTTCCCCAGAAAACTCCCTGGATCACCTGGGGAAGGAGGAGAGTGAGCAGACTACGAGTAAGAGGTTGCAGGATAGGAGTCCGTTTTATCATGAGACAGAAATTGTGTGAGTTGAGGTTGGAGTCATTGTCCCTTCTTTTTGCACAGGGCAAATCATGTCCTCCTTCCCTGGGTGCATTAGTTTGGAGGCAGCAACACCTGCAGCTGACTCTGAAGACATCACTGAGCTGCAGCAGGCAGTGGTTGAAGAGCTGGGCATCTCGATGGAGGAACTTCGCCAGTTCATTGATGAAGAACTAGAAAAGATGGACTGTATACAGCAGCGCAAGAAGCAGCTAGCGGAGCTGGAGACGTGGGTGGTACAGAAAGAGTCTGAAGTGGCTTATGTTGATCGGCTTCTGGACGACGCATCCAGGTAAGGACTCATGGAAGCAGGGATAAATGTCCATTTGCAGACTTCTTAGAGTGATTGTCCATGTCTTTGTACTAAGTGCTTTATACTTTGCAAAGTTGAGTCATGTGGGACCTTACACTCCTGCGTTTATAATGCAGTTGCAACATACACTTTTCACTTCTGCATAGCTCATACATGATCAGCAGTAGGGAGACAAAAGACTTGGATTCCCTTGTCTTCCTCCTGTATTGCACTTCATTTCCTTGGTAAGATTCCCAGGAAGTGAGTATTGTGGAGTTGCTGTCTTCTGTTTTTCTGTTATGAGACAGGATGTCAGAACCTAGCCCTGGAGTTGCAGAGATTTGCCCACTTGTGCCTCCCAGGTGGTGCAGTTAAGGCATCCTAGTTTTTGTTAGGTTGATTAGGGTCTCACCAATACCAGAGATTGCCTTGTACCTCAGCATGATCTGACTTTCTGAGTAGCCCGCCTTTTTACATTCTGAGTGCTGAGATTATAGCTGTGGGCCACCATGAAGCACCAAGGACTAGGCAATCATCCTCCAGGTGAGCTACGTCCTCAACCTCTTGACTTGTTGTCTTTAACTGGGAAGTATCACTAAATTCCTAAATCCCCAAGAATGTGATTTGCCTATGTCTCAGTTTCTTTTTTCCATTCCTGTGACAAAATCAGTTGAAGGGTCTTATTCTGGTTCACATTTCCAGATCATAATCCATCGTGGTGGGGAAATCACAGTGCAGGAGCCTGAAGCACATTTTATCTGGTCACATTGTATGTGCAGTCTGGAAACAGTGTGGGAATGCCTCATCCTGCTGCTGAGCTAGTGCTTTCTTCATTTATGAAGTCTAGGGAATGGTACCACTCACAGTAGGCAGGGTCTTCTACCTCCACACAATCAAAATAATTTCTCCTTGACGTGCACGGAGTTCCATTTCCCAAGTTATTTTAAATCCTGTCACGTTGACATAAGTGGTCACAGTGTACCTGCACATATGCATAATTGAGAGTACATGCATTAGAATTCAGAGGTTTACATCAGGTTTATTCCTTGATCTCTCACTGAATGAGCTTGCCAATTGTAGTGTGTGGG
>JAQQSO010002462.1:0-14347 GCA_028658305.1 Pachyuromys duprasi | reverse complement strand
TGGGAAAATTTTACCTGTGAGTAGACTACATTAAATAAATAAGAACAGAACACAAACAAATGTCTTAATAGTTTGGCTCAAAACTTTGGAAAAACAAGACTACTCCAAACCCACACCCAGTAGATGACAAGAAATAATAAATAATGGAGCAGAAATTAATAAAGTAAAATCAAAGAAAATAATACAAAGAATAAATGAATCTAAAAGAGGTTTCTTTGTGAATATAAACAGAACTCAGTGGCTGGCTCTTTGATTACCTCTCCCTCGGAGGTGGAGGGGGTACAGCCTTAAATTGTGTAAATGTACCATACTTTCTGTAAACATTCCTCCTTGAGGGATCAAATGAAAGAGATGACCTAAGTAAGTAGACTCAGAGGTACATAGGAGAACATTACAAGAGACACATGAAAAGTTGGGGATGTTATAAAGGGCTACTTTAAAAACTTGTACTCCATTGGGTTGGAAAATATATATGAAATTAACAATATCGGAATATTATAAGGGCATATTTTAACAAATACTTTTTATTTAGGCAAACCACCAAAATTAAACAAAGATGATATCTCGATAGGCTAAAGAGACCCATAACAAATGAGGAGATGGATAGAGTCATAAAAAGAATTCTGTAGAAATCCTAGAGCAAAATGGATTTATTGCAGAATCAAATTGGATTTTCAAATATCTATATCCAGTCTGTCTTAAATTAGTTACAAAAAATAAGAACATAAGCACACTCAAGCTGTTTCTATGAATTCAGTAGATCTCTAATACTAAAATCAGGTAAAGAGAACAGGAATGATTAGAGGACGATGAGGAACAGGAAAAGGAGATGGAAGAGGAAAAGAACTACAGGCAACACCCTCAGTAAACAAATTCAAAAACCTCTGTAAAACAGCAGCAAAACAAACACAGACATACAACCAAAGATTACTGACCATGGCAAGTTGACTTTAGCCCTGAAATGAAGGGAGAGTTCAATACAACAGTAAATAAATGTAACAAGTCATATTAATGGACTCGAGGACAACAATGGCCTGATCATTTCAATAGATACTGAAAAGCATTTGGCTAAATTCAATATGCCTTGATATAAAAAGTTCTAAGAGATTATGACTACAGGGAACATACCTTAGCACAGTAAAAGCTATACACAAGAAACCCACAGATAATATCACTGGAAATGGAGAAAAGATTGGTTCAGTCACACTGAAATCAGTAACAACACAGGGCTATCCACTGTTGCCATTGTTTTCATTATTGGATTCTAAACAAAACCTGGAACAATAAGGCAAGAGAAGGAAATTAAGGGAACACAAATACAATAAGATGAAATAAAATTATCTCTATTCAGATAATATGATTTTTGTACATAAGAAATGCCAGAAGAATATATATCAAAAAAAAACCTTCTAGAAATAGTCACCTACTTCAGCAGTGGGGGACAGTACAGAATCAACTTGCAAAAATCAATAGCTTTTCTATACACCACCAACAAACAGAGAAAGATATCATGGACACACTCCCATTCACAATAGCCTCAGAGAAAATAAAGTATCTAGGAATGAACCTAAGCAGGGAGGTGAAGGACCTCTATAATGAAAACTTTCAACCCCTGAAGAAAGAGATGAAAAAGATACTAGAAAATGGAAAGACCTATTATGATCATGGATTGTCAGGACCAATGTTGCTGAAATGACTATTTTCTAGGTTTCATGCAATTTTTCATAAAAATTCCAAAAAAGTACCCCATCTTTTGATTATTTGATTTTGTGATATCTAGATTCTTGAGATTTTTATATGTTTTGGATATGAGACCTCAATTGGATGTTAAGTCGGTGAAAATACTTTTACATTTTGTGAGCTGCTTAATTGTCCAATTGCTGATGTCCTTTGACTTACAGAGTGTCTCAGTTTCCTGAGTTCCCATTTGTTAATTCTTGATCTTGGTGCCTGTGCTATGAGTGCTCTGTTCAGAAGTCATCCCCTGTGCCACTGGGTTCAGGCTATTCCACATGTTTTATTTTTCAGGTTTAGTGTGTCTGATTTTATGTTGAAGTCTTTGATCCACTTGGAATTGAGTTTTGTGCAGGGTGAATAATATGGATCTATTTGCATCCTTCTACATGAAGACATCCAGTTTGACCACCATCATTTGTAGATGATCTTGTCTTTTTTTCTAGTGTGTATCTCTGGCTTCGTTATCAAAAGTAAAGTGTCTATATGTGTTTGGATTTGTGTCTAAATCAGTTCTATTGATCAACATGTTTGCTTTTATGACAATACCATGTGTTTTGTATTATTATAGCTCCATAGTACAGCATGAAATCAGGGATACCTCCAGCAATTTTTTTAATTGTTCAGAATTATTTAGCTATGCTGGAATTTTTGTTTGCCCATGTAAAGTTGAAAATTGTGTTTTTAAACTCTGTAAAGAATTTTATTAGAACCCAAGAGCCACCCACCCCTCAGTGGGGGAGCAGCCTTGCAAGGCCACAGAGGACGACAATGAAGCCAGTCCAGATGAGACCTGATAAGCTAGGATCAGATGGAAGGGGAGGAGAACCTCCCCTATCAGTGGACTTTGAAAGGGACATGGGAGGGAGGGTAGGACTGGGATGGAATAAGGTAGGGGGCTACAGCTGGTATACAAAGTGAATAAACTGTAATTAATACAAAAATTAATAAAAAACCAATATATTCAGAACGAAAAATATTCCAAAATAAAAGAATTTTGTTAGAATTTTGATTTGGATTGTGTTGATTCTGTAGATTGTTCTTGGTGGTATGGCCATTTTTACTATGTTAATCCTAGAAATCTATGACTTCAAGTCTTACAAGTGTTTCACTTACTTTGTTAGAGTAATATAAAGATATCACAAATTATTTGAGGCCATGATAAAGGATGTGTTTTCCCAATTTCTTTCTTAGCTTGTTTGCCATTTGTATATAGATGGGTTAATTGTGTGTGTGTGTATGTGTGTGTGTGTGTGCGTACACGTGCGTGCGTGTGTGTGCGCGTGCGTGTGTGTGTGTGTGAATCTTATATCCAGCCACTTTGCTAAAATGTGTTTTGCAGCTATAAGAGTTCCCTAGTGAAACTTACGTATACTATCATATCACCTGCAAATAACGATACTTTGACTTCTGCCTTTCCAAATTTTATCCTCACATGTGCCATTCATTACTCTTCTTAAAACTTCAAATGCTATATTTAACAAATATGGGAAGAGTAGATACTTTTGATTTGTTCCTGAGTTTAATTGAGTACCTTGAGTTTATCCCCACTTAAAATAATGTTGTCTATAGGCTTCCTAAAAATTGCCACTATTATGTTTAAGTATGTCCCTTGGACCCCTTATCTCTCCAACAATGAATTTTGGAAAAGACTTTTTCAGCATCTAATGAGATGATCATGTGGTTTATCTTCTTTCAGTTTTTCATATGATAGATTGAATTTACTCACTTTTGTGTGTTGAACCATACCTGCATCTCGAGGATAAAGTCTACTTGATCATGATGATCTTTTTGATGTATGCTTGGATTAATTTTGAAATAATTTTCTTGAGTATTTTTATATCTACATTCAAGAATATTTTTAAAAGAAGGTAAATTTTGACTTTATATCTTTTCTTGTGTAGCTCATAAAACTTTATTCTATAGTATCAATATTTTGTTGTTCCAACAACAAAAAGCAAAGCAACAGCAATAACAATAGAAAAAGAACCTATAATTAAGATCCTTTTCAGGCTTTAAACTGAATTCAGAAAAGCCAGTGCTTCAGAAAATAGAGGTCTGAGGTATATCATGCTGACATAGTTATTAGTTGTGGTACTCTGAGCAATTATCTGACTCTCTTCATGTAAGCTTTCTTGTAATCAAAATAAGAATCATAAAATTCTACAAATAACCAGGAGTTAGACCAACATAAATGTGACCAGAGGGGCTCATGAAGTCAATTGAATTGAGTTCAAAGCATTGCCCTTATTATGATGCTTGTGTTATCACAAATGGCTTCACAGAGTTTGCTAAAATTTTCTCAGATGTTCTTGTAAAGAAATACCAAGCTAGATGAAAAGAGAGGGATATTTAGAGAAATGCTCTCCCAAATGCCCATCGATGAGGATTCAACATAGTACTGACTTGCTGAGAGCCTATGGTAAGTAACAAACAGACAAACTAGAAAGACTGTCAAACATTGCCAACAAACCTTCCAATTCCAGCAAATAGTGTCATAGAGGACACAGAGTTCATGCAAATCTGGGGCTTCGACTGATTTTATACTTCCACACTTCACAATAAAGCAATTTCCATTGTTCTCTGATTTTCATTTAAAAAAAGAGGAAAGTCTCAGATACTGATTGTTTTTCCTTTAAGTTAAATTTTCATAACGCATAGATTTTCCAAAGCATTATTGAAATTCGCAACATGCCTGCAGATTGAAGGAAACAAAGCAATTTCATTGTCAACTGCACCAACCAGCACTTAATTCATCTCAGATAAAGAAAAGCAGCATTGAGCAAACTTGATGAACATTTCAATACTGTCACAAAGATACTTTATAACCTACAAGAAATGTTCTCTTCTAAAGGCCTATAACTATTATTCTTACAAAGAAGGATGCTATATAAAATGTAGTTTGTTATTTATTCTTAGAATGTTGTAAATGTATTAACAATAGGTGTATTTTATACTTCAATAACATCTCATAGAAGTTGCAATATTTTAATCAACAGTTTTTAATCTTGCTCATGCATTTCCCAGTTGTAAATATTTCTAGCATTCATATTCATTATACTATGTCTGTCTTCATTTATGCGAATATATGTGGTAGAGGAGCATATGCTTACAGGATTTATTTTTATAATAGTTTTCTTTTGACTGACTAGTATTAACTTTTAAACCCCTTGATGAAGAGTTATAAATCCACCTGTCTCAAATGCACAACTTTTCTTTATTTAAAACACAAACCTACTAACATGTTTATTAGTGAACTTTTACTATATACTCAAACTTTTAATGAGAAGAAGAAATTGAAATATCTCCTTTCACTACAAACACAATTCAATAAAATAACAATACACAGCTCACAAATATCAATTGTAATAGTATTTTGTAGCCTTCAGATCTGGATATTCTCTGTGAAACTTACGTGCATGTGTGTTCTATTCCTGTGTTCAAGTGGTGGCACGTTGTACTTGCCCATGCTTTATGGAGCTAGAGATTAATTTTAGGCTTTTTCCAATATCACAGCCCACATTATATTTCAAGACATCCTGACTTATTGAACCTGTAGTTGTGAGGCCTCTCTAAAGGCCCATGATCCTCCTGGCTTTACAACCCAACTCCAGAATTACAGAGGAATAAACACATATCCAGTCTTTTGTTTTTAATGTGAGACTTTAAGATAATAAATTTCACATAAGGAAATTGAGAATTAAAAGAAAAATTGTTTGGTTAGATGAATATTAGATTGAAAACTAATTTAAAAGGTAATATTGTTTAAATTACTAAACTATTAGGAATGTTAACAATCATTTAACAATGTTTAGAAGTTATTTGATTCTTATCTATTTCCAATGTTCCTAAAACTTTGGTATACTACTGATACTATATATATATATATATATATATATATATTTAATGCATAATTTAATCTATCTATATATTCAACTTTTTATTTCATTAATTACAGTTTATTCACTTTGTATCACAGTTGTAGCCCCTTATGCATACCCTCCTAATCCCTCCCTCTCTCTTCTTCTACTATGCCTCTCCCCCTGTCCAATATTCAAGGAGGCCCTCCTTGCCTTCCATCTGACCATAGTCTACCATCTCTCATCAGGACTGGCTTCATTATCTTCCTCTGTGGCCTGGCAAGGCTGTTCCCTGCTCAGGCAGAGGTGATTCAAGAGATAGCCCATGAGTTCATGTTAGAGACGGTCTCTGGTCCTATTATTGTGGAACCCTTTCGGATACTGAGCTGCTTTGGGCTACTTCTGTGCAGGGGCTCTAAGTTATCTCTTTGCATTGTCCTGGTCAACACACGCTGAAGAGGGTGTGGAGAAAGTGGAACTCCACTCCATTGCTGGTGGGAATGTAAACTTGTACAACCACTTTGGAAATTAATCTGGCGCTTTCTCAGACAAATAGGAATAGTGCTACCTCAAGACCCAGCTGTATCACTCCTAGGCATATACCCAAAAGAAGCTCAAGTATATAACAAGGACATTTGCTTAACCATGTTCATAGCAGCTTTATTTGTAATAACCAGAACCTGGAAACAATCCAGATGCCCCTCAGTTGAAGAATGGATACAGAAATTGAGGTACATTTACACACAATGGAATACTACTCAGCAATTAAAAAAAAAAAGAAATCATGAAATTTGTAGGCAAATGGTGGGATCTAGAAAAGATCATGCTGAGTGAAGTATCCCAGAAGCAGAAAGACACACATGGTATATACTCACTTATAAGGGGATATTCGACATATAATATAGTTTAATCATGCTAAAATATAAGGAAGGTAATCAAGAAGGAGGACCCTGGGTAAGATGCTCAGTCTTCATTCAGAAAGGCAAATGAGAAGGACATTGGAAGAGGGAGAAAAAGAAAACAGTGAACAGGACAAAAGCTTATCACAGATGGCCTCTGAAAGACTTCACCCAGCAGGGTATCACAACATATGCTGAGATCCATAGCCAAACTTTGGGCAGACTGCAAGAAATCTTATGGAAGAAGGGGGAGAAAGATCTGGAGGGAACAGAAGCTCCACAAAGGAAGCAACAGAACCAAAAAATCTGGGCACAGGGGCCTTTTCTGAGATAGATACTCCAAACAAGGACCATTCATGGAGATAACTATACATTTTTTTAAAATTTTGTTTTGTTCACAATTTATGCATTATGTATCCTGATTGAAGCCCCCTCCCTCCACTCCCCCAGTCCCACCCAACTCTCCCTCTTTCTCTCATCCCCTTCCCCTAGTGCACTGAAAGGGGGAGTGCTCCACCATTGCATCCTGACCATAACTAGTTAAGTCTCTTCAGGACCCCTTGGATCCTCCTCCTCCACAGCCTGTGAAACTTGCATCAACAGGAGTGAGTGATCAGAGAGCAGTCAATTGATTTCATGACAGAGGCAGCCCCTGATCCCCTCCCTCAAAGATCCATATGGAGACTGAGCTGCCAATCAGCCATATCTGAGCAGTGGATCTAGTTCCTCTACTTGCCTGGTCTTCCTTTGGTGCAACAGTCTCTGCAGAACCTCTTGGGCTCAGATCTTTTAGTTTTGTTGGTCTTCTTGTGGGGCTCTTGTCCCTATCCATTTCTTCTTCCATAAGACTCCCTGCACTCTGAACAAATTTTGGCCGTGAGTCTCAGCATCTGTTTCAACGCTCTGTTGAGTGAATGCTTTCATAGGAACCTCTATAGTAGACAGACATCCTGTTTCCTCACTTCCACCACTTATGGTGTCTATCCTACCATTCTGAATGAGATTTAAGAATCCTTACTAGGGTCCTCCTTAGTGCTTAACCTCTCTAGGTCTGTAGATGGCTGCCCTATATTGTATGGCTAATATTGCTTAATGGTGAAAGTTTGTGGTGCCTATCTTTCTGTGTTGGGTTACCTCACTCAGGATGATCTCTTCTACTTCCATTAATATGCCTGCAATATTCATGATTTCCTTGTTTTTAATATCTGAGTAGTATTCTATTCTGCATATAGACCACAATTTCTGTATCCATTCCTCCGTTGAGGAATATCTGGTTGTTTCCAAATTCTGGCTATTACAAGTAAAGCTGCTATGAACATGGTTGAGCAAATGTCCTTGTTGTATGCTTGAGCATATTTCGGATATAGACCTAGGAATGGTATAGCCAGATCTGGAGAAAGCACTATTCATAATTGTCTGAGAAAGTGCCAGATTGATTTCCAAAGTGGTTGTACAAGTTTCGACTCCCACCAATAATGGAGGAGGGTTTCCCTTTCTCCATATCCTCTCCAGCATGTGTTTTCACTTCAGTTTTGGGTCTTAGAGATTATGATAAGTGTAAGATAGAATCTCAGAATTGTTTTGCTTTGTGTTTCTCTGATGAATAATGACGTTGAACATTTCTTTAAGTGTTCCTCCGCCATTCTATATTCCTCTGTTGAGAATTCTCTGCTTAGCTATGTACACCATTTTAAATTGGGTTACTTGGTTTGTTGGTGTCTAATTTCTTGAGTTCTTTATGTATTCTAGATTTACAGACTTTGAAAGATAAATTCTAAACTTCCCATGGAATAACAAAAAAATACAGAACACCTAAAACACTCTTCTATAATAAAAGATCTTCTGCAAGTATCGCCATCCCTGGTCTCAAGTTGTACTATAGAACAATATTAATAAAAACTACATGATACTGATATAGAAACATACTGGTGAATCAATAGAATCAAATACAAATATCCAGAAATAAATCCACAAACATATGGACACCTAATTTTTGACAAAGATACCAAAACCATGCAATGGAAAAACTACAGCATCTTCAAGAAATGGTGTTGGTCTAATTGGATGTCTACATGTGGAAAGATGCTAATAGATCCATATTTATCACCTTGCACAAAAAACTAAAGACCAAGTGGACCAAAGACATCAATATAAAACCAGACACACTAAACCTGTTAGAAAAAAAAAGTGGGAAAGAGCCTAGAACTCATTGGCACAGGACACAATTTCTGAACAGAACACCAACAGCCCAGGCTCTAAGATCTGCAATAAATAAATTGGACCGCATGAAAATAAAGAGCATATATAAAGCAAAGTACACTGTCAGCCTAACAAAACGACATCCTACAGACTGGGAAAAGATCTTCACCAACCCTACATCTCATATTATATTTTAATTTTTATATTAATTACAGTTTTTTTACTTTGTATCCCAGCTGTAGCCCCCTACTTCATTCCCTCCCAATCCCCCTTCTCTCCATCAGCTCCTCCCACGTCCCTCTCCATGTCCACTGATAAGAGAGGTCTTCCTCCCCTTCCCTCTTACCTTAGCCTATCAGGTCTCATCAGGACTTGCTGCATTGTCTTCTCCTGTGGTCTGATAAGGCTGCTCCCCCTTCAGGGGGAGGTGATCAGAGAGCCAGCCACTGAGTTCATGTCAGAGACAATCCCTTTTCCTTTTACTAGGGAACTCACTTGGATATTGCGCTTCCATGGGCTACATATGTGCAGGAGTTCTAGGTTATCTCCATGCATGGTTCTTGGTTGGAGTACCAGTCTCAGAAAAGACCCTGTGCCCAAATTATTTTGGTTTTGCTGCTCACCTTCTGGAGCTCCTGTTCCCTCCAGATCTTTCTATCTTCCCCTTCTTTTATAAGAGTCCCTGCACTCTGCCCAAATATTGGCTATCTGGGTAGAGTCTTTAAGAGGCCCTCTGTGGTAGGTTCCTGTCCTGTTCCCTGCTTTTCCTTCTTCTGATGTCTGTCCAGTTTGACTTTCTGAGTGAGGACTGATCATCTTACCTTGGGTCCTCCTTCTTGCTTAGCTTCTTTAGGCGTACAGATTTTAGTAGGTTCATCCAATATTATTTGGCTAATATCCACTTATAAGTGAGTGTATACCAAGTGTGCATTCCTGCTTCTGGGACTACATTTTAAATTTTTAAGCCTCAAAGAACTTTTTGATTCCTGGTTTATTAAACAACTAAACAATTTTATTACATGTTAAATCTAATCTAATACTGAATAAACTGCAAATGGGTATGCATTTCTTTTCATTCATTTTAGAAAAACTAACTTAATGTATATTAACATTAAGGCATATTAATTTTAACCATTCAATAGTAAAAATTATTAAAATTGACACTGAATTGAGAGCATATCTACTGTGCAACTGTATCTTAGTCCACACCTGGTAGATAGTTTCTATTATTTTTAAATATAACATCTAAAATGTTTCTCAGTTATGTCTTTCTTCTTGAAAAAACTCTTCCCATTTATGGATCCTGTAAAATTCTTTGTTTTTATTTTCCTTCTTTTGTATTAGTTTCACAGTTTTATTTTACTCAATTATCCTTGCACATATAAAAATTTACTGTTTTCTATCTCTTCTTATTTCTCTTCTTGCTTACTAATTTTTTCTTTTTTAACATTTTTATTTTATTTTATATTAATCACAGGGTATATACTTTGTATCCCAGCCATAGCCCCTCCCACATTCCCTCCCTATTCCCCCATCCTTCCTCATCTCCTCCCTGCCCCTTTCCAAGTCCACTGATAGGGGAGGACCTCCTCCCCTTCCATCTAATTCTAACTTATCAGGTCTCTTCAGGACTGTTATTCAGGTTTATTTTCTTATACCCATAATAGTCACTGAATTAGAAAATTGACGTGAGAGGGTTACTGAAATTTGAGGGTACCCTCAACTGAACAGTGAGTTCAGGGCCAATACTGGCTGCAGTTTTAGACCATGTCTCAAAATATAATATAATATTTAAAGAAATGAATGTAAATATGAATATGACTATAAATCTGAAATATATTCTTTTTTTAATCGTAAAATACAACCCCAAAATAAGTACTAACCAGAAGCTAATAAAATATTTCACTGTGAAGTTCATCAGTGATTAATTTCAGTTAAAATAGAAACTGCATTTTAGAAATAAGTAATGACTTGTGAACACTAATTTGATGTATTTCTCATCAAGGCTTAAATGTTCTAGATTGTCAGTGTAATGCCTAGTTCAGAATGACTGACTAATACAACTGGATTGACAGAGAAGACTATTCATTTCTGTGCTTACATGACACATTTTCTAAAGGTTATGTATCATCCTCTCTGACATACAGAATGTCACCAGTAGTGTATGCAAGTGATTACAAAATAGTTTATGTTATTTTTGTCAATTAATGAAAGTAATTTTCATAACATGTTAATGAATAACGTTATTTGAATAGACAGTTCTTCCCAAAACAGTTCCTGATAATTCAGATGGTGATTGTTATGTAGTTGTTAACCTAAAGTGTTCATTTTTTCCTTTAATTCTCTTTTAACAGCTGAGCCTCCTTAGAGATGTTCTCTGTTATTAATGTTCCATGTATTTTATAGATAGTCTATATATATATATGTAATATGAACTAATTTTATTTTTATTGATAATATTATTTTGTGCTTTTTAATATTATTTTTACTTTACTTTTTATTATTTAATTATTTTTGTTTTTATTAATTAGTTTATTCACTTTATAGCCCCCTTGTACCTCCCTCCCTCCTCCCTTCCCAATCCCACCCTCAATCTTCCTTACCTGTGTCCCTCTCCCAGTCCACTGATAAGGGAGGTCCTCCTTCCCTTCCCACTGATCCTAGTCTATCAGGTCTCATCAGGAGTGGCTGCATTGTCTTCTTCTGTGTCCTGGTAAAGTTGCCCACCCCCAAGGGGAGGTGATCAAAGAGCAGGCCAATCAGTTCCTATCAGAGACAGTCCCTGTCCCCATTAATACGGAACCCACTTGGATATTGAACTGCCATAGGCTACCTCTGTGCAGGGGTACTAGGCCATCTACATGAGTGGTCCTTGTCTGGAGTATCAGTCTCAGAAAGGACCCCTGTGCCCAAACTTTTTGAATCTGTTGCTCTCCTTGTGGAGCTCCTCTCCTAGGTTATCCCAGAAGCAGAAAGATACAGAGTATATACTCACTCATAAGTGGATATTAGACATATAATATAGGATAAACATACTAAAATCTCTACACCTAAGGAAGCTAATCAGGAAGGAGGCTCTGGCTAAGATGCTCAATCCCCATTCAGAAAGGCAAAGAGGATGGTCATTGGAGGAGGGAGAAAACAGGGAACAGGACAGGAGCCTACCACAGAGGGCCTCTGAAATGCTCTACCCTGCAGGGTATCAAGGCAGATCCTGAGACTCATAGCCAAACTTTGGGCAGAGTGTAGGGAATCTTATGAAAGAAGTGGAAGATAGTAAAACCTGGAGAGGACAGGAACTCCACAAGGAGAGCAACAGATTAATTTTACATTTTTATGCATGTTCATGGGAATTTGAGACAAAACTGCTTATTTCAACAAATCTGTGTATCCATGGTTAAATTAGGAGTATGTGTGTTAGTAAGTGACAGACCTAATGCACTACGCAGTTGCCTATTTCAAAACCCATGCCGGATGCTGACAGTAGTTTCCCAGAGATTTTGTTGACTGCCCTTAACTCCAAGAATTTCCATAACACCATTAAGGCATGATAAGCTGAAAAAGCAAGCCTCAGAACCCTTGAAAGTAATATCCTTAGAATTAGAGTTTTAATATAACAAACATTCATAGGCCAAAGGCTGGAAAGGTCATGATGCAGGTCTTCCATGCTTTATTTTTTAAGGAGTTAGGGTATAATCCTCTCCTCACAGGTCAGTGTGCTGACAAATCTAGAAGCCATAGTGAACATGGCCCCTAGTGTTTTTGCTGGAATTTTCTTATTTATTATGGAAACTTATTTATTACTTATTAAAATTCTTTTATTGTTACTACCTCCATATTGAAACCCTGTCTCACCCTTAACGTCAGGCTACTGGTGATCCAAAATGTACTCTCATGGACAATCTCTGGATACCCTAGTTCTCCCTTAAACTACTTTGGTGCTCATATAGGTTCACCTCATTTGCTTAGTCAATATGCTCTGTCAGTCAGAAAATAAACTTTTAAAAATATGTAAGGTAAAGTGTTTTAAAAGCCACATATACAGTAAACAAACACAAGTTACAATCTGGTACTTCTATTAAGATTTTGTTCTTGTCAGTGATGAAAAAGAACAGCTGTGTGTCTCTAAGCCATTTTAAATTTCTGTTTAATTTTCTAAAAATAGTTAATTCTGATTGATTTTTCCACTTCTCTAAAGTATTTTTTTTATTTTAGTACCATTAATTTATAGTAAATAATGTTATATCCATTGTGTATAGTGAGGTATAAAATAGAGTTCCAGCTTCACCAAAATTGCAGTAATTCAGTCTTCTGCAATAAACTGACATAAATAATCAAGGAAAAAATATATACTTTTTTATGTGTTGACACCAAAATGTGTTCTATATCATAAGAAGGCATGTGAAAAGTAAGAGAAACAACAATTTAATAGTTTAATAGCTTTCAAACAGCTAATGATAACCAAAAGTATATTTACATCTTTAAATTCAGATATAGTAGGAATAGTACTGTGAGATTTATGAGTTCATTGGAGGATTGAATAACTCTGTAAGTATGTGTATGTGTGTGAGTGTGTGTGTGTGCTATGCACAAAGTAAAAGTGATAGAACTCTGTCTACAAGCAATACAACATGTAAATAGAGTTCTGAAGGATGAGTAAGTCTTAGTTTATAAAAAATACAAAGGAAAAAAAACATCCATTATCTAGAAATCAATCATTATGGATGAAAACTCAAAGATATATAAAACTGTAATGCATTAAATATACAAACAGTACAAGAAAATAAAAATATCATAATGCCTAAAGAGGCTCCCTTGATTATGGGTTGAGAATAAGGTTGATGTGCAGTTGTTATTTTACTCTATTGGTTATTGTACTCCTGGCTGGGAGCTGGTAAAAAAAGAGTATAGCATAGCAAAGCAATAGCCAGAACTTGGAGAGAGCTCAAGAAGATACCAGAACAAAAGTCTTTACATGGACTACAGAGCAATGAGTTGAAAAGGACTGAGTAAGATTATTGAACATTTCTTTAAGTGTTTCTCTGCAAGTCAGTATTCCTCAATTGAGAATTCTCTGTTTAGCTCTGTACCCCATTTTTTAACTGGATTACTTGATTTGTTACTTTTTTCTTTCTTTTTTAAGATATATTTTATTTTATTTTAAATGTAATTTATTTATTTTTATATTAATCACAGGTTAGGTTCTTTGCATGCCAGGCGTAGCCCTCTCCCTCATTCCCTCCCACTCTTCCCATTCCTCCCTCATCTCCTCCTCGCCCCCTCCAAGTCCACCAACTGGGGAGGACCTCCTCCCCTTCCATCCAAACACAGATCATCTTGTGTCCTCAGGGCTGGCTACAATGTCCTCCCCTGGGATCTAGCCAGGCTATTACTCCCTGGCGTGTATGGGGGAGGGTCAAAGAGCCTGTTCCCCTTACTGGGGTATTCAGTTGGACACCAAGCTACCATGGGCCACATCTGAGTGGGGATTCTAGGCCATATCCATACATGGTCCTTGGTTGGAGAAACTGTCTTGTATAAGACCCCTGTGCCCTGCTCAATTTGGTCTTTGTGGAGCTCTTGTTCTCCCCAAGTCTTACTAACTTCCTCTATTTTTATTATTATTTCCTGCCCTCTGCCGAAGGCTTGGTTGTG
>JAQQSO010002460.1:0-14348 GCA_028658305.1 Pachyuromys duprasi | reverse complement strand
AGAAAGGGGAACAATCACTCCATTGCTGGTGGGATTACAAACTTGTACAACCTCTCTGGAAATCAATCTGGCAGTTTTTCAGAAAACTAGAAATAGTTCTACCTCAAGACCAAGCTATGCCACTCCTAGGCATATGCCCAAATGATGCTCAACCATACATACTATGTTCACTGTGGTTTTATTCATAATAGAAACTGGAAACAACCTAGATGTCCCTCAACCGAAGAATGGATAAAGAAACTGCGGTACATTTACACAATGGAAGACTACTCAGCTATCAAAAACAAGGAAATCATGAAACTTGCAGGCAAATGCATGGAACTAGAAAAGATCATCCTGAGTGAGGTAACCTAGACCCAGAAACACACACATGATATATACTCACTTGTAAGTGGATATTAGACCTATAGTACAGGATAACCATACTACAATGCACAGACCCAAAGAAGCTAAGGAACAAGGAGGGCCCAAGGGAGGATGCTGGAATGTCACTCAGAAGGGGAAATAGAATAGATAGCAGAATTGGATGGAGAGCAGGCAGGAGATGAAATGGAGAGGGAATCAAGGGTTGAGATAAGATATGGGGAGAATGGGCATGGCAGGTGAGAAAGCCTGGAACAAGAATGGAAACCAGGGGTGGGGTAAGCCTTCAATAGGATAGGCTCCTGGAAGGATACAGGAGTGATTCAAATGAAGACTATGTTAAGAAACCTTTTCTTTAATAAGAATCCCTCATTTTTCTCATTTTTCAATAACTTCTACTATTTTCCTTTTCCTTCAACAGAGGATATAAGACTTTCTGTTTATTCATCAATGTGTTGATGATTTCCCGTTCACAGGACACCACTTTTCCAAAATTTCATGCTTTTCAGTAATATGGAGTTATCTAGGATAACAAAATATAATGTCACCTACAGATCACCAGCATGAAGCCAGCCTCACTGGAGGAGCCTGTAAATATTCTGTATTTTACTTCTTTTAAGTGTTGATAGTAGTTCTTTATCCTAACTTTGAAGTAAGATACTAAAAAAAGAAAAAAACATATGTTCAAAAACAGAAAAGAAGAAAATTTCAATGATAAAAAAATCAGATTTTAAAACAAGAACTACAAAAACATTAGACATCTACAAAAATGAATTGATCTTCATAAAGAAAAAAACTGCCAAATCTTTTAATAAATTAGCAAGAGGAAATAGGTACAATTTATACCTCAGAATTGCCCAGGCTGAAAAAGGATTAGAGTGATCAGCTAGTCATTAACAAAAGGTTGTAGACGAAAGCATTCACCCTACCATGAAACTAGGAAGAGATAAACAATCTAAAAAGATCAACTGTGACCAATGAGATGAAATCAGCAATCACATGTCTCTTGGAAGAAAAGCATGAGACCTGATGACATCACCTGTTTGTCCAAAGACCAAGGAAGGGAGATTTGAGCAGCATTGGTGTGGGGTATCCAGCAGAGACTTACCCTGAAGCTAGAAAAATGGCGGTCACTGCTCTGCTGGGAGATATATTACCAAAGAAAGGAGGTGGTACCTCACTTGGCACAATTTGTCTGTGTACACATGATTCCCCACAACTCCACTCCCTAAAGCATGTTTCCATAAAACTGTAAATCAGCTTGATTTAAACATTCTACATTTTTATACCACAAATGTATATAATTCATTTCCATTCAATTTAAAATGTCTTTTTCTTTTTAAATCAAGTTGTCAGAACTTTTTGTTCTTTGTTAGTGTATCTACGATATCTATAGACACAAGAAAATCTTAATGCATTAAATAAAATGATAATAAATGAAAATTAAATGATACTGTTTTCATACTAAAAACTAATTTATTTTGATACTACATAATACTTATATGATACTAAAGAATCTGCTTTGACAAGAGATTCCAACCAAAAATGCAGAATGGCAGTTTAATTTGTCTGAGATCACACTGCTCTTAATTTGATAAAGTTGGACACAGGTATGGCTGGTTGTCTCCAGGGCTAAGTGCTGTTACCTTACTTACTTTGTGAATGGAGAACATTTTAGATAACACTTTACCATACAAGTAGAAAAATCTTATACCTCAAATATGTGTCAGTTTAGTAATATAAATAGAGCAGACAATTCAGAGTTGTCCAATATTTAGGAATATTTATAAAACATGCTTATGTTTATACTTGAAACCATTTTTTGTTTTGTTTTGTTTATTGAAATACGGTTGCTCTGTGCAGCCTTGGCTGTCCTGGACTCACACCAGGTGGGTTTCTAACTCACAGAGATTCCCCTGCCTCTGCCTCCCTGAGGGATGAGATTACATGCATGTACCACTATACCTGCCTGAGAACAAATCTAGAACATAAAAATTTTTCATATTTTTGTTTCTGTCAGAAAATAGATACACACATTTATACAAACTACTACTATATTGTTTAATATGCTCTCCAAACTTAAAAACTATTTTTCCAAAATATTGGTAATTACCTGTAGCTATCAAATGTAAAAGCAAGAACATAACAATTATGCTTTGGCTTAAACATATCTAAACTGATAGATGTATCCTAGATTCAATTTAAAGCATTATTATTCAAATTAAAGTCTTATTGAAATCGTCACAAAAACTAAGTTACCTAAAGGAAATTTTCTTTTGCCATTTTTTTAGTGAATAAATTTCTAAGTATAAATTTATCACATAAGTTTATATCGCTGAAGTAACTAGCCTAGTCCAGTTAATAACTTATTCGTGGAGAGGCCATATTCAGAAATGTGCAACCAGATTAGTGTACTGCTCAGTACTTCTCAAAAATGTTGCTGATACAATCAGAGGGAGGAAAAAAAAAAGAAGGACAATAGAAAATAAAGAAGGAAGAAACGGACAGAAACAGGGTGGCAGGGAGGAAATAGAGAACATAAAGGGAAAGAGGGAGAAAGTGGGAGGTAGAAAATAATAGAGAAAGGGAACAAGAGGGGGGAATGGAAGAAAACAGAGACTTTTAAAACATTATTAGGAGTTAAAATTGGAGGTCTTGAAGTCTGAGAGTTTTATGACTGGATAAAGTCAGGCCTCTTTTTGGATAGTTCAGAATTTCATTCCAGGTGTGAATAACCTCAGAACAGGGGGACTTTCTGCAAAGTACATTAGCTGTAAATTACTAATAAAAAACAGATTTTTATTTGTGGGAAGAGTTGGTGTGGGAATTGGAATTCCACATCCTCCTGTTACAGTCCTCCCAACCACGTTGTATTCGGTAACACTGGAAGGGGAGCAGCACGGAATCGCCCGCAGTCTTAACATCTAAGAGCAAAGCTCATGGTGAAAGTGGACCACAGTTCTCAGCAGACCTGAAGTCTGGATGTCTGCCTGATTGATCTGATTTCGTAAAGACAATACAGAAACCCAATGTTTTACCTCCGTTTCTGTCTTCCTTCTGTCTGCTACTGTTGTCCATTCCACAAGTGAAGTTAACACCGGTTATTTGGATTCTAAGTTGAAATAATAATGTAAAATACGATGAGATTTTCCTCTTCCCCTCCTCTGTTGCATTCCCTATTAATCCCCTGTGTTAGGAATATAATACATTAGAGGAGGTAAGACAGGCTTTTAACTGTGTGTTTTACAAAGCCATTGTGAAAACCACCTATTATTTTTAGGACAATTAGTGCTCACTCTAGCACCTGTCTCTCTAGCCTCATCAAGGAAAAGTCTGGTATTTGTAACTGTTTATGACATCATCACTTCTGGCCACTTCACCAGAGTAACTTTTCTCTTTCGGTTTTCCTTTGTGCTCTAGACACGTCCATTAAAACTCTTTAAAAGATAAGTTATGATACCCCCCCCCCAATTTATTTTAGTTCCAGCTGTCATGGTATTCACTATATAGCCTTACTTGACCTTGATCTTGCCCAGTTCTTCAGACTCAGACCTCAATGTGCTAAGATGCGGGAATGCCCCACATCTCCTATGAAACAGCTTTAACTGGCTGGAGAGAAGAAACACTGAGGTGGAGTACTGTTACCCTCTGCTAAAGAGCTCCGCTGCTTCAGGCAGAGGCAACAAGACTGTAGGTTTTACCATAAAACGTATTTGTTAAGATGTATTGTTATTATGTGTTCATGTGTGTTTATGAGGAGGTCTGTGTGCATGGGGGGGGTTATATGCTATGACCCACATGTGGAGGAGGGAAAAACTTTGCATCCTTTTACCTTCTAAGCCATCTCACTGCTCTTAAACAAGTATTTGAAATAAAGTTAGAATGTCCATTCAGAAAAACAACAGTAATATGATCATCCACCCTTAATCTACAATGTTGTGGTATGTAGCATGTGCTATGGTAAGCTAGCAGAGAAACGCAGTCAGGACATTAGCATTTTTCTCTTGTTATATATTTCTGTGTTCTGTTCAAGGCCACAACATCTCAGTGCTGCATTTCAAACATATGCTACTTAATCTACTTAAAAGGACTACAAATGTTTATTTCTGTAAAAATATGTGATGAATTAGAATCTTTTAAAATATTTCCATCTTATTAATACAGTTCTTTATTCCCTCTGTCAACCTCTGTACCAGCTACTTTCTAAGATGTTATAGGAAAGGAAACATATGGGGCAGATGAAACATGAAAGGAAACTATTGGAGAGTAGGGTAGAGAGGATGAGCAAGGCCAACATCAGGTATGAGAGTTCTATGGCTTATGAGAGGCCAAAGTCCATAGTCACCTAGAAAAACTGTTGCTGTAGAGAATTCCTGGTATATCTAATAAAGAGATGCCTGGGAAAACTCAATCTCAGCCCCAGAGCTAGTTAGTTCAACTGTGAACTTGGGTGCTATAGCAATATTCCTTGAAATGGCACTAGTTTGGAAACAGTGACAAATAACATGAAAAGTACTGTGTCATGGAACTGCCAAATGTCCTGAAGCTCTCATCTCTGGGCCTCTAATTAATTCAACAGCACTGCTAATAGCAGTCAGCTCAGCAGCTAAGAGCAACTACTGAGCATGGCTGAGGGGGTGGGCGTGAACTTGGAACTAGTACACACATTCCTTCAAATTTTTCTTAGTCTTAAATTTCTGGCAGCCAATTTAACAGTTTCAGCTATTAATCTGTAAGGAGCACGCAGTTGAAATGTCTCAAATTGAATGAGCTATCTATGCATTCATCCTCTGTACTGCCTTTTCCTAATCTTGATCATCTGTACATCAGTCAGCCAGAAGCCAGTGTAGCTAGTCTTTGATCATGTATTTACCTAACTATGTGACTGACACTTAACTGTCATCTCTAAATTGGACCTGAAGATACCTTTCTCAAACCAAGTAACGTCCCTAGACCCTGTTATAGCTCTTGCATGAGTTAAGTGACTGTCTTAATTATTGCTGCTGTTGTGCTGTGATAAAACCCCATGACCATGGCAAACTATACATGGAAAGAGTTTGTGATGTAGGGCTCCAGAGGGTTAGAGGCCATGATGGCAGAGCAGAGGTAGAAGGGAGCACACAGCTAGAACAGCAGCAGGGTTTACATCCTGAACTAAAAGCACAAAACTAGGAGAACACACACACACACACACACACACACACACACACACACACACACACACACCACACTCAAAGCAAGAATTCTTGGAAACTCTAAATTTGCTCCAGTGATATACTTCTTCCAGCAAGGCCATACCTCCTAGTCTTCCCCAAAACATCCACCAACTGGGGACCAAGTATTCAAATACCAGAGACTTATGGGAGCTGACTAACCCGAGCCACTACAGCAGCCATTTATCCTCCTTTGGAATATAGCACTAATTTCTACCTTTTATTTTTCCCAGGTCCTCCCAACCTCTGCTCACTGGGAAATATAAATCTGACCTTGTATAACATCAGCTTTGAATAGTAAATCCTTTCTGGGATCTCTGGGATTAAATGACTTTTCCAAAGCCCTGTTGTCTCCCCCTTCAGTTTGTAACTTCTCATGACCTACATTTCATAGATTAATTCTTTTCTATTCGTCGTATTTATGAAGGGATTATCTTGATTTCAAAAGAAGAATTTAGATAAAAATTTTTTTTCTAGAAAATACATTGAGAGTTATATAATTTGACATATAATAATATTGCTAAAACATTAATATTCAAAACTACTTATATCCAAGTGTCTCAGTATAATGAAAAACTCTATATTACTTTCTATTTTAACAATGCTTTATGGAGAATATGCAACATAAATTGCATATTTTTGAAAAATTTTGAAACAGACGAACTTCATTCATGGAGTTGCAATGAAAAACTTAGTAAAGTAAGAAAGTGATGGAAGAAATATAGCAATAGGAATTTGCACATTTTGCTTTGAAAATGCTGCATTTCATTAAACTCTGCAGTAAGTAATACCAGGTTGTGTCTTTCCACTTTAAACTTCATATCAGAGAATGAAAGCCTATTTCTCCTAAATGGAATTGTATGTGCATGGATGTGGCTCAGGGAAGTCATTAGTGCACAGAGCAGAGGTGAGGAGGTTGGTGCACTTCAACCCACCAAAACTGAGTCAGTTAAAGAGGATAGACTTCCATTCAGTTATCCCCAGTTGGGTTCTAACCATGACTAAATATATATGGTATCAATTACTCTTTAAAATAAGAACAGTTCCAAAAGATGCTCAAGTACACAACAAGGACATTTGCTCAACTATGTTTGTAGATGCTTTATTTGTAATAGCCGGAACCTGGAAACAACCCAGATGTCCCTCAGTTGAGGAATGGATACAGAAATTGTGGTACTTTTACACAATTGAATACTACTCAGCAATTAAAAAGGAGGAAATCATGAAATTCGCAGGCAAATGGTGGGACCTGGAAACGATCATCCTAAATGAGGTATCCCTAAAGAAGAAAGAAACATATGGTATATACTCACTTATATAGACCTATAGGATAGGAAGGTCATACTGAAATCTATACACCTAGGGAAGATAAACAAGAAGGAGGACCCAGGTTGGTATGATCAATGCTCGCTTAGATGAACAAATAGGATGGACATTGAATGGAGGAGAAAACAAGCAACAGGACAGGAGCATGCCAAAGAGTGCCTCTGAAAATATCGATATAGCAATGTATCAAAGCAGATATTAAGACTCACAACCAAGCCTTCAACAGAGGGCTGGGAAAAATAATGAAAAAAGGGGAAGTTAGTAAGACTTGGGGAAAACAAGAGCTCCACAAAGACCAAACTGAGCAGGGCACAGGGGTCTTATATGAGACAGTTTCTCCAACCAAGGACCATGTATGGATATGGCCTGGAACCCCTGCTCAGATGTGGCCCATGGTAGCTCGGTGTCCAACTGAAGACCCTAGTAAGGGGAACAGGGACTGTTTCTGTCATGAACTCGATGGCTGGCTCTTTGACCCTCCCCATACATGCCCGGAAGTAACAGCCTGGATAGATCCCAGGGGAGGACATTGAAGCCAGCCCTGAGGAGACAAGATGAACTGGGGTCTGATGGAAGGGGAGGAGGTCCTCCTCTGTTGGTGGACTTGGAGGGTACGGGGAGGAAATGAGGGAGGGATGGGGACAGTGGGAGGGAATGAGGAAGGGGCTACGCCTGGGATGCAAAGTACATAACCTGTGATTAATATAAAAATAAATAAATTACATTTAAAAAACAGAGAAAAAATAAGAACAGTTCAGTTTGAATCTCAAGTAGTTTGGATTTGGATTGTTTTGAAGGCTGCCTTAGCAAGATGCTGATATGGGCATCATTTTAAAAGTTTACTTAATTATTCTGCTTGCCATGTATAAAAGTGAGGTATGAAAAGTTTCTCATACAGCCCTGAAGGACTCAGTGCTTGTTCCAGATGGATTACCACACAGCGATATGGACAGGAGGAGTTTTCCATACTGAGAACCGCATTCTAGTGTACTTCCATTCCAAATGGTTGTTGGAACAGGAATCACGGAGTGTTTTGTCTTCCTGGATATGTATGTGGATTCAAGACATGCCCACCTGCTGGGGCAGCAGTCAGTCTGTCTCAGGAAATGCAACTCTTCCAGATAAACCTCCTTGCCTCCTGCCCAGTCTGTCATTCCCCATCCATTCACCCACATTTCCTAACCTCAAAGTTGATGGGGAGCCAGATATTACCAAAATGACTCTGAGAATATAAAACAGCTGTCCTGTCTAGTGTCCTATAGATGCATATATATTCACTTTTATTTAATGTTCTCCTGATAATTTGAGCAGATGCTTGCTGCACTGAAACATGAGTCATCAGAGAAGTATGGATCTCAACAGAATTCAAGAATATTACAGGGAATTTATATGATTTCTGCAAATCAAACATTACATATACTTATTTCTTGTTTATATATGTGATTATAGATAATAAAAATTTTTACATTAATAGTTCTTAGTGAGAACTTGGTATGTTTAAACAAAAAGGAAAATATATCATCATATAAGTCTGCAATTTGAGTATTTGAGAGGCTGAGAAAGACAAATGATCAGAAGTTCAAACACAGCTGGGAAGAAATTGTAAAATACTGTTTTTAAATTTTAATTATTTATTTTTTAAGATAGACATTCACTCAGAGGCAATCTTCCATTAGTGAGTCCCTTGGCTTGATTCTCCACACCATGAACACACTGAAACAAAAATTACAAGAGGATGGCTCAGATCATTTTTTCCATTGAGCTTGGTGTGGGTTGCACTGTGTTCAATGCTTTTCAGAAGATGTCTATGCCATCACTCTAGCTTGAAATCGTTGCATGCTCCTGTATCGTGTTGATCCTGAGCTCTAAAGAAGACTTAAGAATGCCTCAGTAATTGCAGTATTGTCTTTCACATCTTTTGAAATATTAACACTGAGTAGAGTAAACACAAAGAAATTAATGGCAATGATATTATTTTTAAATATTCATTACTTATGGATCCTGGAAATACCATTAGAAATATCTATTAATTATAATACTAAAGCAGAAATAAAACCATGATTACAAAATGTGAATATTTTCTCTTTTGTGTAATAGCTAGGTCCTCATAAATATAACATCTAAATTATAGTGCCTTTAAAATCAGTCATCATATGTTATCTATATTAAATAATATATGGTTTAGGATTAGAAATGCTGTAAGGAACATGAAAGACTATATGTTTAAATATAGAGAGTTTTCTTCCCAATAGTATAATTGATTCCTGATGCTCCAAACTAGAGAAGCTGAAGCAATGTGTAATGGAAGTATGCTCCTGAAAAATGGGCTCAAGTAAATGTGTGCAGTTATTTTCCTATGCTGAAAAATGCCATGAGTTTGGGAGTAGAACTAATTTCATTCACCATATAGCTACTACACTCATTTGATATATACTGTGTCTATCTGACATTAATTTCACTGTGCAGAATAAAAGTTTTTAAAGATTTGTTTTGTGTGTGTGTGTATGTTTGTGCGTGTGTGTGTGCATGTCTCTGTGTGTGTGTGTGTGCATGTGTGTGGTGTGCTTGTTTGTGTGCCTGCATGAGTTATGTGCACCACATTGTGTAGGTGTCCACTAGGCCAGAAGAAGGTATCTGATTCCCTGGGATCTGCTGTTACATGACATTTTGTGTGACATGATATCGCTGCTAGGAAGTGAACCAGGGTCCTCAGCAAGGGGGGCACAGCTCTTAAACACGAAGCTTCTCTCCATCCCTTTAAACAAATTTTAGAAATTATGTTTTGGGCACATTACTTTTGTATAGATTTAATAACAAATCTATGCAATTTTTCTTCCTAGAATATTCAATTAGCTATTAATTTCAACACTGTTAAATCTATTATTACAGTCAATTCTAGGTCATGTCAGTTAGTGGTTTGTTATCATGTTTGTTTTTTCCTCTTTGTGTATCTCATCCTCTTTGACTGGAAGCCTGACATCTTGAGCTTCATTTTTGCTACCTACTACATATCATTGTTTCCTAGAATCCAAACAGGTTTTAGTAATCATTTGTACTTGTGCCTAGAATATAGTTAAGTTACTTGGAAACAAAGGGACCCTTTAGGGTTTTATTTATTATTTCTTGAGTTGTTCTATAAGTAATAGTTTACCACAATAAAACAGGAAATAAATTACTGAGAACTATTTTCAATCTATTCTAGACAGAAATTTTATAGTGTGGCCTCTGTATGGGTCATTTGGCCTGTATTAGTGTAATCCTACATAGAGTTTTGTTCCGTTTTTTGAATGGACCCCTGTCCAGGATATGGCACTTCCCACACATGGTATAGTCATCAGCATTTTAATGGACACTCCGGGTTCTTCTAATTCAAAATTCTGAATTTCTCCTTTACTCTGTAGTGTGATATAAGCTGCCCAATGATGCTTTGAGTTCCAAACTTGATTTCCAAACTCTTTTATTTATTTACTTTTTATTAATTACAGTTTATTCACTTTGTATCCTAGCTAAAACCTCCTCCCTCATTCCTTCCCAATCCCACCCTCCCTCCTTCTTCTTCTCTCATGCCCCTCCCAAAGTCCACTGATAGGTGAGGTCCTCCTCCCCTTCTGTCTGACCCTAGCCTATGAGGTCTTATTAGGACTGGCTGCATTGTCTTCCTCTTTAGTCAGGTAAGGTTGTTCCCCTCTGGGGGTGGTGGGGGAGTGATCAAAATTGCCAGCCACCGAGGTCATGTCAGAGACAGTCTCTGTTCCCATTACTAAGGAACCCCCTTGGACACTGAGCTGCCATGGGCTACATCTGTGTAGGGGTTCTAAGTTATATCCATGAATGGTCCTTGGTTGAAGTATCAGTCTCAGAAAAGACTGCTGTGCCCAGAATTTTTTTGTTCTGTTGCTCTCCTTGTAGAACTTTTCTCCCATCCAGGTCTTTCATTCTCCTTCTTTCATAAGATTCCCTGTACTTTACCCAAAGTTTGACTATGAGTCTCAGCATATTTTTTAATACCCTGCTGGGTAGTCTTCTCTGGACAATGTCTGTATTTTCTCTTTTCAGTCAGCAGACAATCCCATTGAAAAAACAAGGTAGGTAAATGAACAATATATGGCTGCATTCCCTGTGTTTGAAATTCCATCTTTCATTCCCTTACATTTAACATTCTATGACCAGTAATACATATGTTAGAGTATTTGAAAATCTCAGCTGGGCTCACTTTCTCAAAACTGAGACTCAAAACCTATGACAAAGATGATTATACCAGCAGCACACAAAGATCTGGTGCATACTGAGACAAGACCATGGCTAAGAGGAGAACTTGAGAACTTCACAGTGTCGTGTAATCTGTCTCAGGTCTTCTGCATGGCAGATACTAGCATTAAAGCCACCCAGGTAACTGTTTTCTCTTGAAATGACATTGGGACCCTGTACAGTGTCTTCTTTTACAAAAACCTAACCTCAGATCAGTTGACAACAGAAAACTGTGCAGAAGGTAGAGAAGTGGCTAATTGAGTTGAAAAATGCGAAGGCTCACAGAATATTCCAGATCATAAGGATAATAAGCAGCATGCTGCTGCATGAAGTAACCATATGAATAGCATAAACTCATCGTGAGAAACTATATCTGATAAATGACATTTCCTGAGGAGTTGTAAGCAAACATCTATTCACCCAAAGTATTCTCCCCAAAGCAGTTGAAATAAATAACTTCACTGCTATATTACAGAACAAAAGAATCTACTTGAATTACCTGCAGGAGAATTGACAACTCAAGAGCAACAGCATCGCCAGCCACAGCCTCATGAAGACTCATGAAAGCTACCTTCCCCCAGCTCCTGCAAAAGCTGCCTGCAGTAACCCTGCTTCCCTCAACAACTGTTCTGCTGGGTATAACTTTGAAGATGAATGTTAATAATTAAGCTATGTTTTAGTCAACATCTGTATATGTGATCCAAAGTTAAACATCCAGTGCAGCTTAAGTAGAAAGTGTCAGGGAAGCTCAAAGACAGACGTTGATCATAGTTTCGTCATGGACTAATGCATTGTTTCATGTTTCTTAAACAACACATGACTAATACATAAATATACAGAAGGAAGTTAAGTTATGTTAAGTTTTTGAGCAGAAAAATGACTAGTAATTGTCATTCCATTCAAAGAATGTTAGACCCCTGTCATTTCCATACATCTCTGTATATTCCAAGCACACAGAAAAGTCAGAGGCAATATGTACTGGAGTCTGTAACTTCAACATTAGTCCCCAATTATTCATGAGTTTAGAATAGCCTAGCAATGTTTCTTCGATTACATGGACAAATATAATATAAAAATCAATAATAATATTTAAGAGTGGAAATGACAAATAAGTACAGATATGAATCAATTGATATCTTTT
This sequence comes from Pachyuromys duprasi, assembly GCA_028658305.1. Lineage (NCBI taxonomy): Eukaryota > Metazoa > Chordata > Mammalia > Rodentia > Muridae > Pachyuromys > Pachyuromys duprasi. The sequence continues at coordinate 2,057 of JAQQSO010002460.1, read as the reverse complement.
GTATTTTAAAAGCACACAGCTGAGGCAATACACAATGTTACACAATTTTAAAATTACAGTTGATGAGTGACTTGCTGAGCTCTGCATGAGAAAGTCTTTCATCACTTCTTTACCACCTAAAACCGCTGCTGGTTTGTTTGTTTCTTTTTTTTTTTTTTTGCCACAGGGAACACACCTACTCGTGAACACCAGTCCCATGATAATAACAGCTGCTGACTTGAACAATGATAGAGCACGTTACTATGAGGGCAGCATTTAAAAACAGTCTGCCTGCATCATTAAATACAATGTGGAAAGTTCACCATAAATGCAGAACATTAATCAAATATTAATACTCCACTTTTTATTAGGAATAATTGTGGGAACACTTAATGTTAAACATAGTGGGTTGATTTTAATTATTTCTATTTAATGACCAGAGTCTTATATCACATTTTAATGTCAGAGAATACACAAATATAGTTTCTAATTAAATAATTCTGTTTCAGGGTTTTCTTACAGTAAAATACACATAGTTCTATAGATAGATAGATAGATAGATAGATAGATAGATAGATAGATAGATAGATAGATAGATAGATAGATGATAGAGCCCTAATTTGTAAATTACTTATTTAGGAAATTCGCATCGTAGGGTAAAGAATAATAAGAGGTTGCACTGTGGTTTATGAATTCAAGTGATTCTTCTAAAATATGTCACATGGAATTTGTCTTTTCTAACTTAACCATTTCTCTTCATTTTTATACTTCCTTCTGATTGTAAAATATAACCAACTTTTCATGCAGCATAAAATAAAAGACTTGGCAACTTTTTAATAAGACCTCATACTGGTCATTCATGTTGTCAAGTGAAAAGTACTCTGAGTAATAGTTTTTAATGGTTTCACTCTCATTCTAAGTAAAAGAATACTACCTCCGTCCTTATTGGTATATATCTTCTGACTTCAGCTCTGTGAAAATGGAGCCTGCTATTGTTTTGACTATAAGATCAATGAATTAATTTGGTTTTCTGTCTGTCAGTACACAGGTAAATATGTGCTATTTCAAATATAAGGAAACAATGTCTATTATATGTCAAAAACAAAGAAACCATTGGAGTTACAAAAGGGGAAATCACATGGTTCTGTGGCTCTCTTGGACTTCTATATAGCATGTGTAGACAGCTCTCCTTAGAGATGGGCCCATGTCTGAAGCATAAGAAGCTTATATATTCAGAGTGAGACATGGGCAGAGCTCGCACATCATCAGCACATTAAACAAATTGTTTTAGTTCACTTTATATTTATCATCATCCTCAAAGTCCTAATTGACCATGTGTTATGGAGATACAACTTGTGTAGCTACCTAACATAAGTTAGTGCTGATGGGTATGCATCAAGCAGGAGATGCTTTCTGATCATTAAAATAAGACAAGGAGAGGGTTCAAAATGAGCTTTGCCAAGGGAGTACTTGCTGAGAGAGAACAAGGACTTGCATTCAGAGCTCTGGCACATATATTTTAAAAAAGTGTTTGTGTAAAGGCAAGTGTCTATAATATAGCAAGTAGGAGGCACAGTCAGAGGCTCCTTGGCTGGGAGGATCTTTATGGTAGCTGAGATGAATGTAGACATAGTTTTGCATACTGGGCTGGAGAGATGCTCAGAGATTAAACAGATAGGTCATTTGCAGTATTTCGGTGTTATGTTTCCAGAACCTGAGTGGCGAGGCATACAGGCACCTGAAACCTCAACTCCAGGACATCTGTCTCCCTTATCTGGATGCCAAAGGCACCTGCACCCATGTCCACACACACACTCACATGCATGTACACATGATTAATATAATACATGAGATATATTTTAAAGAAATCTTTATAGTCAAAGAGAACAATAATAAGTAACCAAACAAGTACATTGCAGTTTATTTTGAAAATGGGTTGGTGGGACCTGGAAACGATCATCCTGAGTGAGGTATCCCAAAAGCAGAAAGAAACATATGGTATATACTCACTTATATAGACCTATAGGATATGAAGGTCAAGCTGAAATCTATACACCTAGAGAGGATATACAGGAAGG
>JAQQSO010002459.1:0-14348 GCA_028658305.1 Pachyuromys duprasi | reverse complement strand
CAGTCATCAACCAAAAAAAGCCCTGGGCCAGATGGTTTTAGTGCAGAATTCTACCAGACCTTCAAAGAAGTCCTAACAGCAATTCTCTCTAAACTATTCCACAAAATAGAAATAGAAGGAAAATTACCAAACTCATTCTATGAAGCCACAGTCACCTTGATACCTAAACCACACAAAGACCCCACAAAAAAAAGAGAACTTCAGACCTATCTCTCTTATGAACAAAAATACTCAATAAAATACTCGCAAACGGAATCCAAGAACACATAAAAGATATCATCCACCATGACCAAGTAGGCTTCATCCCAGGCATGCAAGGGTGGTTCAATATACAGAAATCCATCAATGTGATCCACCATATAAACAAACTGAAAGAGAAAAACCACATGATCATCTCCCTAGATGCCGAAAAAGCATTTGACAAAATCCAACATCCATTCATTTTTAAAGTCTTGATTTTTGACAAAGAAGCCAAAACCATTCAATAGAAAAAAGACAGCATCTTCAACAAATGGTGCTGGTCCAACTGGATTTCTATATGCAGAAAAATGCAAATAGATCCATATTTATCACCCTGCACAAAACTAAAGTTCAAGTGGATCAAAGACCTCAACATAACACCAGACACACTAAACTGGTTAGAAAAAAAAGTAGGGAAGACCCTAGAACTCATTGGCACAGGAGATTACTTCCTGAACAGAACACCAACAGCACAGGCTCTAATATCAACAATAAATAAATGGGACCTCATGAAACTGAAAAGCTTCTGTAAAGCAAAAGACACTGTCATCAAAACCAAACAACAGCCTACAGACTGGGAAAGAATCGTTACCAATCCTACATCTGACAGAGGGCTAATATCCAGTATATATAAAGAACTCAAGAAGTTAAAAAACAACAAATCAAGTAATCCAATTAAAAAATGTGGTATTGAGCTAAAAAGAGAACTCTCTGTAGAGTAGTATAGAATGGCAGAAAAACACTTAAAGAAATGCTCAATGCCCTTAGCTATCAGGGAAACGCAAATCAAAACGACCCCGAGATTTCACCTTACACCTGTCAGAATGGCTAAGATCAAAAAACTCAAGTGACAACACATGCTGGAGAGGATGTGGAGAAAGGGGAACTCTCCTCCATTGCTGGTGGGATTGCGAACTGGTACAACCACGCTGGAAAGCAATTTGGCGTTTTTTTTAGACAATTAGGAATAGTGATTCCTCAAGACCCAGGTACACCACTCTTAGGCATATATCCAAACGATGCTCAAGTACACAAGGACATTTGCTCAACCATGTTTGTAGCAGCTTTATCTGTAATAGCCAGAACCTGGAAACAACCCAGATGTCCCTCAGTTGAGGAATGGTTACAGAAATTATGGTACTTTTACACAATGGAATACCACTCAGCAATTAAAATGGAGGAAATCATGAAATTCGTAGGCAAATGGTGGGGCCTGGAAATGATCATCCTGAGTGAGGTATCCCAAAAGCAGAAAGAAACACTTGGTATATACTAACTTATATAGACCTATAGGACAGGATGGACATGCTGAAATTTATACACCTAGGGAAGATCAGCAAGAAGGAGGACCCAGGGTGGGATGATCAATCATTGGTTAGATGGACAAATGCGATGGTCATTGAATGTAGGAGAAAACAGCAACAGGACAGGAGCCTACCACAGAGGGCCTCTGAAAGACTCTAACTAACAATGAATCAAAGCTGATATGAAGACTCACAACCAAGCCATCGCCAGCGTGCAGGGAGTCATATGAAGAAAGGGGGAGTTAGTAAGATTTGGCGAGGACAAGAGCTCCACAAAGACCAAATAGATCAGGGCACAGGGGTCTTTTATGAGACTGTTTCTCCAACCAAGGACCATGTATGGATACAAACTATAACCCCTGCTCAGATGTGGCCCATGGTAGCTCAGTAACCAACTGGTTACCTTGTAAGGGGAACAGGGACTATTTTTGTCATGAACTCAATGGCTGGCTTGTCTACTGCCCCCCCCCCAAGGGAGGAGCAGCCTAACTAGATCCCAGAAGAGGACATTGCAGCCAGCCCTGAAGAGACACGATAAGCTAGGGTCAGATGGAAGGGGGTGAGGTCCTCCCCTATCAGTGGACTTGGAGGGGGGCAGGGAGAAGATGAGGGAGGGTTGGGGAGAGTGGGAGGGAGTGAAGGAGGAGGCTATGGCTGGGATACAAAATATACAACCTGTGATTAATATAAAAATAAATAAATTACTTAATAAAAAAGAAAGTTAATACTTTCTATTATATTAAGCATTTTCAGGAATCCACTTTTTCCTTGTGTCATGTTTCCTTATCTTGAAGAATTTACCTTAACATTTCTTACCATTCTGATCTTCTGCTAATTAAGTTTCCTAGTTTCTGTATCTCTGTAAAAGGCTTTCTTTATTTTTGAATGGTGTTTTAATTATGCAGAGGGCTGCCATCTTTTCTTTGAGCACTATAAAAATGTCACTGTATTTTTTTCTGTCATGTGAAGTTTCTTCCAGGACGACTGCTATGTTCCTTTTTTCTTGATTAGCATATGATTAATATTTATAAGATACAATGTCTGTATCTTTATATTTGACTCTGGGTAATTAGCATACCTGTCACATTAAGCATTAGATATTGCTTGTAGTGACATCATTCAAAATCTTTGACAGGTTCTTGAGGAGTATTATTATTGTGCTTATTCTGCCTTGCCTAGGACATTGGAATTTATTTTTCTTCTCTATAATGCTGTACTGTTGACAAGACCCATCCTTATCCCTCATTCCCCAGCACCCCAGCTCTGGAAATCACTATTCTTTCTATTCTGCACATGCGGTTCTCTTTATTTGAATACTGAGTTATATCTTAATTTTGTGTTCCTGATTTATTTTATTTTTTGTTCTATCTCAGCATCTCCAATTTTCCAGAAACCATGTCTTTATCTTCCAATATTTCTCTACTGCTCTACTTTTGGCTTTCTTAGTCTTCGTATAAGCTAGATGAAGGCTTCTTCATTTCTGTTACTGTGATTTATTTCTTTAGCATTTCTGTTGAACTCATTTAAAAAAAAATCTTTTAGATCTCTGTTCTGAAACGCCCCACCTGCTCAGGCATGCTGACCATTTCCTTTGCTTGATGACATGTGACTCATAGTTATTTTAAACTCTTCTTTAATAAAGACACCATCTGGGCTATCTCAAAATCTTACAATGTTTCATTTGTCTTCAGAATGAATTATATTTTTTTCTTTTGATTCTGTATGTGCCTTGTAGCTTTTACAGAGAAATTGTGCTAATTGGGATTAATCTTTGTTTTGCACATTTTCAATATTTTTTAAGAAAATAAGATATCATGTATTTAGAAAAACTAAAGAATTTATTTTAAGCAAAAAGAGATACAACTTTCTTTTAATATTATTTGAGAACAAGGTTACATGCTTGCACTGGCTCAAACCAGATTTGCTGTTGTGCTTGTTTTCTTCAGGAGAGTATCAAATTATAGTTGCATTTTTTACTAAAATTCTCATACTGGGGACACATTGGTGGGAGCCCTATGCCTTTAATGGTCTGATTTATACCTGATCATTGAGTATCTGCTAGATGCTGGATGTCTTAGTTACTTTTCTGTTCCTGTAATAGAACACCACGACCAAATGCAACTTAATGAAGAAAGGGTTTATGTTTGCCTATATTTTCATAAGGATGGAATCATTAGGATGGGGAAGGCACAGTATTGCAGCAGGAGCAGGGGGCTGGCTGATCACATTTCCATGGAACATTGTACAGGGTAGACGGTGAGGCTACAGAGAGTCCGTTCCATCACCATTTTATGCCACACTATACTTTATGCATAAGGCATGATTTAAAAAATTATCAAGCCACCAGAGAATCTCCAGGCAGAAAGAGCTAAGTCCATAATACAGATTATGGACTCTTGAGTAAGAAAATTTAAAGATGATGGACAATGAGTATCTCTCTTTGAAGTGAAATGTTTCTTTACTCCAGATTTTCATGAATATATAATCCTAGGATTGTGTGCTGCTCCAATTCTGTTTATATTTTGTTACTTAAGAGAGTAAAATGGGGCTTCTCAGACAAATGACACCCCTGATTCTACTGAGTGAGAATGTCAGATGTGAAAAGTTACAGAACTGTGGGCTGTGCTCTTAAGGCTGATTCTTTTGTCTTATTTATTGTTCGTTTTTCTGAATGAAAGACAGAAATGGGGAAATAGGAAGGTTTAGTTGTGTAACTTCCCTTCAGCAATCCCTCTCACAGTCAGTTTGATTTCAAAGAAGCGACACTGTGGTGGGGTTAGTGTAGAAAAGGAGCCTTCTTTGGCTTACCTCTGGGGGAAATAGATCTTTGTAAGGAGCTTTGATCTCAGATCAGTTAAACCCATGGAAGATGAGCTTGACGTGCAGGAAACACACCCTTGAGCTATTCTGATGTGTTTGCCAAGCTTTCCACCCTTGCCAGAGAGCAGATAAAAGCTGTGCTTCTGTGATTTAATAAACGAGAAAGGCACAAATGTTTCTATTTAAGTGCAGCCTTTCTAGAATGTTTTCTGGAAATAATGATGCATTTCAGTTCTGGATTCTTTCACATCTCAGAGGCATAGCTGCCTTCATAGTGAGGTGATCAGTGTGACCCCGTCGGTGGAAGCACAGTTCCAGGGTGTAAGGCTGACACAGAGTATGTCCATAGCTTTCAGTGATCTTGGTTTCTCTGGGGAAACCATGTTGAATATATTTTTGTCCACACTGAATTCCAAGTGCTTTGGTAGTATGTACATATTTCTTAGAGTTTTACCTCATAACAGATCTGAAAGTATTATTGTTATTTTGATAGATAAACAAATGTGCTGTCACACAGTAATAATCATGCCTGCAATGTGAATCCAGATCACCATTTTGCTAAAATATTTCCTACTAACCAGTGGTAATGGGACATGATATGTGAGGGCAAAGTCTGTAGAATCACCTGCTGTGAACTTTGCTAAGGAGTTCCCTTTGCTAAGCCATGGTTGGAAAACTGAGGTTAGAACAGCAACCAAAGTCAGCGTGTCCATTTCCCACATCCGATGGCAATGAGAAGAGGTGCTGAGAACCTTCCCCAGCTGAGCCCATATTTCTGTCCATCTCAGGAAACAGTAGTGAGCGGAGGTGTTGCTGCCTCTGCTGTGGGACCTTCCAAGAAGCAGTGCCGCCCCGCTGCTGTCTGTGCTTGTTTAACTAGCCTCCCTGCCGACTCCCACTGCTTTGTTCGCGCAGGACACCTATATATTTAAATTGTTTCCAATATGTGTGTATAATGTTTGTGTCAGGATGTACATACCACTTTTCACATGTGGAGGTCAAAAGACAATCCCTTTGCCTGGGATTTTCCCAATGTGCACAGCAAGTGTCTTCACCCACTGAGCCGTTTCACTTCCTCTATATATTTTTATTTAGTATTTCTTTTCACCACTCCCCCTTTTAGAACATGTTTAGTTTAGTTTTTTTTTGTATAGTGTTTTTTTTCTGAATGTATGCCTGTGTACCATATGTGATATGTGAAGTCCTCATCTACTCTTTCTTAAAAATCTTTCTTTTATGTAGTTTGCTTGTATCACAGCCACAACCAAATTGGACTCCAATCCAAAGGAATGATCTTTTGACTGTATACATTTGCATGTGGGTGTTTCCTGCAGAGTTACCCAAGGGCTTTGAAAATGCTACACAAGTATTCTCCCATTGACCTGCATCATCAGACCTTTCCAAATTTCAGTTTGAGCCAGAGTCTCCCTAACTCACCCAGGTTAGCCTTGAGCTGGATATGTAGCCCAGGCAGGACTTGGGCTTGTGACCTCACTCAAGGTGCTGGGATCACAGCTAAAAGCCTACTCTCCAATCTTATGACGTGGGAGATTTGTGTAACAAAGAGGGCAGGACAAATCCACCAGAGTGAACTGAAAATAAAATCCATGTACAAGGGTCAGCAAGGTTATTCCTGGGAAGATGGCGCTGAGGTCAATTCTGAAAAACAAGGTGAGGATAAACTTAGGGTTCAAAGACAGTGGGGTATGAAGAGAAAGACACTGGTAGAGGATGAATTGAAAGTTGAAATTGAATGGGAAAGTGTTGAAGTCCTGGTTTTTAATGGAATTTGAGTGCAGACATGGTAATTGTACAGAGCCACCTTCCAGGTGTGAGTCCTTATTTAGTGTTGTGTTAAATGTCTTATCAAAACATTCTTCACTGGTGACTACTGTGTATGAAAACTTGGGCCTTTTGTTGTTGTTTTGAATATGTGTCAAAAGTAAAAGGTGAAACATTTTGATGATTATTTTTCTTTGGAGGGTTGTGTGATGGTTTGAATAAGAATGGCCCACATAGGTTCATATATTTGAGTGGTTAGTCACCAAGGAGTGGAACTGTTTGAAAGGATTAGCAGGATTAGGAGATGTAGCCTTGTTGGAGGAAGTGTGTCACTGGAGGTGGGCTTTGAGGTTTCAAAAGCACATGCCAGGCCTAGTCTTGCTCTCTCTCCCTGTTGCCTCTGGATCAGAATGTAGTTCTTAGCTACTACTCTAGTACCATGTCTACCTGTTGCCTTTGCTCTTCACCATGATGATATTGCAGTCACCTCTGAAATTATAATGATTTATTTTTATAAGAGCTGCCTTGGTCATGGTGTCTTCTCACAGCAATAGAACTCTGGATAACACAGGTATATGTGCATAAGTCAGAAGTGAAGTTGTAACTTCAGTATTGGTCTTAGAAAAACCTTATGTCTCATATTTCCCTTATTTCTGAAAATAAAGTAAAAGGCAGACAAGTCGTTTTCTTGAGTGAGGTGCTACGGACATGCAGAGCACTGACATGTCCCCTCCACAGCTCTAAGAGCTGTCCTCAGAATGCTAGATGGAAAAAATGAACTTAGGTCAAGCTCCCTCGGATCCATGAGCAATTCAGTTCATTTCAAGCAGAGAAATAATATTGAATAAAAGAAGGATGTGGTAGGGCTGACCATCAGTTGTGTGGGCAGCATAAAGTGGTCAGCTCTTTACATGCAGATGTCACATCCTCAGTGACACCCCAGAGCACTAAGTCAGAGCACAGTCTCACTGTATTAAAAGAACGGGTAATTACTGAATAATGTCCACAGTTCACTTCTGAGCCACAGACTCTGGGTCAAGGACAAACACAACCCAGGGGGGGTTCAGCACTGATCTGACCAGGTTTCCTGTATACAACTGCAGCCAGCAACAGAGAGGAAGGTGCACCCCAGGAAATGATGATTTCAGTTGAAATTTTCCATTTTTTACAGGAGGCAAAGTGGTAGGTAACCACGTTGCCTAAACAAAAAACTTGTCTACAATTTTAGATTGCTAGGCCAGAAATGAAGAGAGGCTTGGTTTTACCTATGAAAAGAAGGTAAACAGATAAGATGCTGTAGCTCTTGGTTATTGCAATAAAGTGCACAATTTTACTATAACATTTAAAAAGATATTATAATTATTCTTAAAACTTGTTTAATATATCAGTGAAATAATATTGCTCTAGAGACAGTTGTTTCTCTGAAAGTAAAACCTGGGCACATTCTTGGCTGCTGTGTTTCTTGTGATAAAGCTGTTAGAGGTAGAAAGCCCTTTTAAAAGGACGTTCGACACACAGTGGGATGATGGAACTGTAGGTGAAGAGGAAGACTGTGTTGCTTATCTGTGATATCTTGAGATGTGACAGAAAAGTGTTCTGGGGGACGAGTTAATTTCTTCTTTGAAGACTTCTTTTTGAGGGTACTGGAGAATAAATATCAAAGTTTTCCTGAAACTCTCTTTTGTATATCTCTCTATACAAGATAACAATAAAAGTGGAAAAGGTAAGACCTTGTTAACTTTGAAATCTGCAGACACCATCCATCCAGTCCTGTTAACTATTAATATTATAGCTACAGCATCTATGATCTGTGAAGGTGACATGAATGTTATTATATACTATTGTCTTCATAAAAATGATGGAGTAATGCTGAACATTTCATTCTATAAAGAAGACACTGTGAGAACATACTTAATAATAACTTTTTATTTCTTTCCCTTGAGGCTTGAGAAGGGAAGGGAACACAGAGAAGTGATAGCTCTGGGGTGGAGGGAGGCTGGAAGGCTGAGATGGGAGATGTGCTACTTATTGGCACAGAGATGTTCCAGAAGAACACCTGCTGTCATTATCTCTGTTTTCCTGTTGTGGTGTGTAAATAATATAAAAGTAGCAACATAAGGCGGTCTGGTGAATGTCTTCCAAAGAGTTTCATGGTAAGAGTTTCCTAAAGAGAAAAGAGTAGATAGTCCCTACCCTAAGAGAGGTGGCTTAGAAACTGTGACATCACACAGTCACAGATGGACATCCAGGATATTCAGGGGTAAAAAAGTACTCAAGTTTAAAAATAGAGATATATGCCACAGAGAAAATGACCTGGCATGCCAGGCTTGCCAGTTTGGAGAGCATTTTTTGGCAATGTCTGATTAGATGCTGATGTCTGCTTTCTTCCTACTCACAGCCAGAAGAGATTTCCACAGTAGAGTCTGACAGCAAGGAAAGACATGGTCAGAAGAGCCCCATCCTCTGTGCACAACTTGAAAAGCAAAGGTGGTAGACAAGACACTGAGAGCTAGAACCAGCTGCCTACACAGGACTTCCACCTCCCACAGTGTCCCAGTGGGCAGGTATATTGAGGCAATAGAAGACACTGCCCTGTTGCTCTGTCCCAGAGGCTCTCCTGCTCTGCACTGCTTTGAAATGTCACGCATGCCTCCGTCTAGATACCTGCTTATCCATTCCCTCCTTTTTCTCACTAGAATATATGCACGAAGAAGCTGCAGGCCCCACCTTGATTAGTGCACATCTATTGTATGAGACAAAGTCTAATGTATTGTAGCCACTAAGAAACTGTTAACTGAGTAAATGAATATAGTGATGGAACCTTTAGTTACTGCATCTAGAATATGACTCCATTATTCTTTAAGAAACACTGGACAATAATACGAATTTCAAATATGAATTCATTTTAAGTATGAATTCACAGAACCTTGGTTTTATCTGGTATATTGGTAGATATCTTAGGTGCAAGAATTATGCTTTTCTTTCTTCTTTTGTTTTTTCCTTCCTCTTTCCTTCTTTCTCTTCCTTCTTTCCTTTTCTTTTTTCTCTCCTTTTTCCTCCCTCTACTATCTCCATATCTATATTTGTCTCAATTTTTATCTTGATTTTCATATCTATCTCCATCTTCATGTGTATCTCTGTCTCCATGTGTGTCTCTGTCTCCCTGTGTGTCTCTGTCTCCATGTCCACATGTCTGTCTCCATGATCTAGCTCTATCTCCATGATCTATCCCTGTCCCCGTGTCTGTCTCCTTCTCCACTTTTCGCTGTGTCTCTCTCTGCCTCCATGTCAACCTCTATCTGTGTGTCTACCTGTTTCCATTCTATCTTCAAGTCCATGTCTGTCTCCATGTTTAGTTTGTCTGTCTCCATGCCCATCTCTAGCTTTATCTCCTCTACCTCCGTCTATGTCTATTTCTGTTTTCCTGAGAAGCACTTTGGCATGGCAACAAATTTGAATTCTCACCTTTTCTCCCATTTCAGATTCTTCAAGAACGACATGTGAGAATTGTTAAAATTCGGCCTCAAATTTTCTTTTACACTTGATCTTGACCCCATCTGCATTCAGACACATTCTGTTTGCATTAACATGATTTTACTTTCAACCTCTGCCTCAGCCTGACTTTATTTTTACAGAAAATCCTGTTCAGGAAGATTAAGTGGAAAGAAACACTTTTGTTTATTTCAGAACCTTCTAAATTTTTATGTGAAAATCAATTTATTCTCACTAAGTGAGTAGCCTTTTCTCAGAACAATAGACCACCTCCACTGGGCTCATCAAATGATTATTTGCCTTTTTTAAGACTCTTCAGGTGCCTGCCGTCACTGTGCCCATTAGCCTTACACTGTTAGACTATGAGCTTTGTTTGGAACAAAGCACATCATTTGGCTGGGAGAGATGACAAGCCTTAAATGTGCCCCAGACTTATAAAATGCTGCTTCCTAAAAGAACACAGAATAAACATGTCAAATCATTTGCAAGGAATTTTTGGACATGACCCCAAGACCACAGGAAGCAAAGACAAAAATAGAAAAAAAAATGGACTTTCATCAAATTACAAAGTGTCCTCACAGCCATGGGAACCAAGAGGATGGGGAGATAACCTAAAGAATAAGAGAAGATATTTTCATCACATGCATCTGCTGAGGGGTTGTGTTCAGCATCTATAAGAACACCAGGGAGTTAATGTCAGTAACAGCAGTAGCAATGACAATAGTCTGATTGTGAATAGGCAGTAGGTTTATCTAAACACACATTTTTCAAAAGTGAATATTCATGTGGCCAGCAGGCATCTGAAAAAAAAGAAAGCTGAGCATCTCTGGTTACCAGGGAAATGGAAATCAGAACCACATTGAAATGTTACCACAACCTAGTAAGAATGGCTATTTTTAGAAAGACGGAGATAGTCCTGGCAGGGCTGTGGTAGAGATGGAAATTGGTTCAGACACTGTGGAAGGAAGCATGGAAGTTCATAAAAAAGATATAAATGATCCAGAAACCTCACTCCTGGGTGTAAATCTAAAGAAAATGAAATCAGTGTATTGAGACATTCACACCCTTTTATTTATTATAAAGAAATTTTAGCCTCTCCCAAGGATGAGGCTCCTTATTGGTTGTTCAATGTGGAGTGGCCAGCCTTAAAGCTATTACACACCACCAACAAAAATGGAATTAGCTGGTTATATTTATGTATCTTTGTGTTCACACATATACACTTGACTGTAACAATGATAATCAAAGGCAAAGAGGCTATTGAGAATGGGGGAAGGAGTTTGAGGGAGAGTAGCTGGGAGGGGCTGGAGGGAGGAAAGAGAATGGAGAAAGTGGTGCAATTATATTTTAACTAAAAACATATTAAAAAATAAAAGAACTAGAAACAATGGGAGAATAGACAATGGATGGGCAGATAGAGAAAGTGTGTTGCAGATATACAGCTAAAACATGGATGCTAAGCAGTCCTACCACAGAGGGCCTCTGAAAGACTCCACCCAGCAGGCTATTGAAGCAGATGCTGAGATTCAGAGCCAAAGTTTGGGCAGAGTGCAAGCCATCTTATAAAAGAAGGGGGAGATAGAAGGACCCGGAGAGAACAGGAACTCTACCAGGAGAGCAACAGAACCAAAAAAATCTGGGCCCAGGAGTCTTTTCTGAGACTGATACTCCAAACAAGGACTGTGCATGGAGATAACCTAGAACCCCTGCACAGAAGTAGCCCATGGCAGCTCAGTCTCTAAGTGGGTTCTCTAGTAATATGAACAGGGGATGTCTCTGACATAAACTCAGTGGCTGGCTCTTTGATCACCTCCCCCTGAAGGGGGGAGGGCAGCCTTACCAGGCCACAGAGGAGGACAATGCAGCCAGTCCTGATGAGACCTGATAGGCTAGGGTCAGAGGGAAGGGGAGGAGGATCTCCCCTATCAGTGGACTTGGGGAGAGGAATGGGAGGAAATGGGGAGGGAGTAGGACTGGGAGGGGGAGAGGGAGGTGGCTACAGCTGGGATACAAAGTGAATAAACTGTAATTAATTAACAAATAAAATTTAAAAAGAAATAAAATGATGTCATACATGAAAAAAAAGAGAGGGATTCTGTCATGTGTGAGAATATGGATGGACTAGAAGTCATCATGTTAAGTGAAATAAAGGCACATAAAAACAAATATCATATGACCTCACTCACTTATGTAATCTAAAAACATTGATTTCAAAGAAGTTGAGAGTTGAGCAGAAGTTACTAGAGTATAGAGAAAGTGGGTGTAGGGCAGGGTGGGCAAAAGCTAACCAGTTTGGTAAGAACAAGAGGCCCTGAGTGTCTCTGTGCAGCAGGTGACTGTAGACAGCAGGAATGTAATTGTAAATGTTTCTTCTTAACTGGGAAACAATGATAAATACTAGAAGGGATAGACATAGTCAACCAGATTTAAATATTCCTAATGTGTAATATATAGAACAGCACATGACATGGAATTTGCATATCTGCAAAGACTAATTTTAATTTTTTTTTGAGTGAAAGGCAAAGGATCAAGAGTGACTAAAGGTCTAAGGTCTGAAAGGTCTAAGGGTCAACAGGGACTGGCTCATCTTCTCAGGAACTTTCTTTGCTCCAATGTTATTTTTGTTTTAAGAAGTCGTTATAAATGTTGGCATCTGAAGTAAGACCTGGTCTAGCACAATGGGCTCTCTAGATGCATCCAACCTGTCAGAAAATCCCTTCTCACTGTGTTTCCCACCAGCAAAATGATTAGGAACACACAGCTGGCCCAGGTCTGAACTACCACTGGAGTAGAAAGCTTTCTTTTTCCTTCAGTAGGATTTTACATTCTCTAGCATTGCTCTGGTTATAAATGTTGTCAGTTTCATGATCTGAGACAAAGGAAAGAATTTGGTTTGTCCTAAGCAGGATGGCAGAAGGACCAAGTTTAATAGGGCTGTGAATCCACTGCACCGTGATGGATGTTAAACTTGCTGCCTGATGTGGTCATGTGCCTACTTTAACAGCATTAGCCTCCCTTGAACACCATGTTCTGTTTCCGAATAGCTACCATCACTCTAACACTTTGGCTGCTATTGGGTTGATTTAGACTATAGCCATTGAAATTTTTATGCCACCACCTAAAATCTAGATGTTCTATGAACGTGTGTCAGTGCTCACAGCCAACAGCTGTTGACAAGGGCTAAATGAATGTTCAGAGTACTCAAGTGGTGTTTGAGGTAGTAATATCCTGAGACACCAGTGAAAGTCCTGAGGAGAGAACCCAGGGAAATCTACAAGAGTACTTAGGGCAAACAAGTCCAATTGCTGTGACAGGAACTTCTCTGGAGGAGTGGAAAGTGCATGCCCCATGACTCAGTTTCCAATCACCATGGATCACTGGAGCTGTACTTGTGTGGTGTATTTAATAATCAACAGTGGGGCTCAGCTGTTTTCATCATTCTTTTCTTATTTAAAAGTAAAAAGAAGAGGACATTGCAGCCAGCCCTGAGGAGACAGGATGAGCTGGGGTTGGATGGAAGGGGAGGAGGTCCTCCCTGTTGGTGGACTTGGAGGGGGTGGGGAGGAGGGAGATGAGGGAGGGAGAGGGAGGGTGAGAGGGAAAGAAGGAGGGGGGCTACGCCTGGGATGCAAAGCACCTAACCTGTGATTGATATAAAAATAAATAAATTAAAAAAAATTTTATAAAAAAAAAAGTAAAAAGAAAAATCCCTTTTATTGCCGTGTAAGCCAGTCATCCCTATATACCCTAACAGCAACAAGCACAATATGGTATGTGTGTCAAGTGCCAGTGATCTGATTTCGGTGTGGTTTACGTCAGAAATATTTTCCAGGAGTATGGGTAGTAATCACAGAGTTGATTGTAATTTTTGATTTTAACATGCATGGTTCTGTGAACCCTAGACAATCCTGTGAAGTTCCAACAGATCCATTCTACACAGAAGGCGGTGTCCAACCAGAAGATATGACTTTCCATAGGTCACATCACAAAACTGGAGCCAGAACCCAGAACTCCTGTCTCCCAGGAACAATACCCTTGTTCTACAATACCCAGACCCCACTAATATATTTAAAAATAATTACAGAAGAGATGTTACAGATCCCTCAGTTACAGTTTGACCAATGTTCATTTTGAGGAAAGTGAACTAATCCAGCATTATTTTTAATTGCATTATCTATCTGAGAACAGCAACCATGAAAAAAAGAAATTAAAAGATGGCATTTAAGATGGATTTTCTTGTCTTTATTGCAATCCCTGAAGCCCCAGGAAGTTTGTAGCATGTCCTCCTCCAGGGGCTGCTTTGATTTTATAGTGGAAGAGTATAAAAGACAAGCTTAGTACATAATCACAATGGCATCTGACTCAGACCTTCCTTGGTGGGTGTTTCCATAGTAGCAAACAGAAATGTGCTCACATAGGGCACATCAGACAGTAACAGAAATCAATAGATTCCACATATAGATGTACATAAGTTATGTACAAGATATTCATGTTATACGCAATTTAAAAGTTAATGTTCCTGCCTGTCACACACCCACAGGCTCCTTGTTCACACAGGTGCTGCGTACTTGAGTCAGAACTTGCACATAGGTCTGTGTGAGGTCTGTATGAGTCTCAAGTTATGCTTTTGTTCCTGCTGCTCTGTTGTCACATCTTTGAGCTTTGAAGGGAGAACGAGCTGGAGAGGGGTTCTGCGGGGGAGGAGGGAGA
>JAQQSO010002458.1:0-14349 GCA_028658305.1 Pachyuromys duprasi | reverse complement strand
AAGAAACTAGAATGCATACTGCTTCTGGAGGCCAAAACATGGCATCAGATCCCCTGAAACCGGAACCACAGATGGCTGTGAGCCACCCTGTGGGTGTTGAGAATGAAACCCAGCCATTCTAGAAGAACAGCAAGTGCTCTTAGCTACTGAGGCATCTCTCAAGTCTCACAACCCCCATTTTTTTAGATGGCAAAACAGGCTCAGAAACGTTTGCCCAAGCCCTTCAGTTAATGACAAAGAGCCAGAGTGCGAGTCTTGTACGTATCAACTCCTAAGCCTTTCCTCCTTACACCAAAATGTCTCTGGATCATGATCTTCCCACTGTGTCTTCCTACTAGTTCTAAAGGCTTCCTGTGTCAAAGTCAAACACATCACCCATCTTACTTCCCCGTGTCAATAACAGCCCTGCGACCACCCTTTGGTGTCACCTTTTGTGCGATCCCCTCTGTATTCAAGTTATTGTATCTGCCCCGCAAATGTCAATTTCTTCACCAGGGTTGGCGCTGTGTGCCCAAGCTTCGGCACACAGAAGTACCCAACAAGTACCATGTGCGGGAGGTCCTGGAGCCTAAAGAGGGCTCATTAGTCCTGGCTAGCATCCCAGCGACGCTCCCGCCAAGGAGTGAGCTCAGAATCCAGGGAAAGAAGCCAAAGTTGGCTGGTCAGGTTGTCAAGCTGGAAGTCTTTGCACATGGTTATCAGCCAAAGAAAAAAATGCCAGCAGAGAGGGAGAAACTGACAGAGGTGAAATGAAAGACCCCAGGATGGGTAGAGCAGGGTCCTGGGGGAAGCAAGAGAGAGGTCACACACACTCTGGAAAGATCATTAATTGGGGGCTGGAGACATGGCTTAGCAGGCAAGAGCACGCACTGCTTCTCCAGAGGACCCGAGTTCGACATACAGCATCCGTGTTAGGTGTTCAAGATCATCTACAACGCCAGCTCCAGGAGATTTCAACACCTCAGGCCTCTTCAGCCATGTGAGTGCAGGCACATGCGTGCGCACATACACACACATTAAGAAAAAAAGTTTTTCTTAAAAAAGACAATTACTATAGTAGTTGTGGAAATATGAAAGGTTTTCCTTTTTCTTTAATTCTGTTTTTTTTTCTTTTTCTTTTTCCTTTTCTTTTCATTTATTTATTTATTTTTAAGACAGAGTTTCCCTGTGTAACCATGGTTGTCCTAGAACTCATTCTGTAGACCAGGCTGACCTCCAACTCAGAGATTCACCTGCCTCTGCCTCTGGAGAGCTGGGATTAAAGACATGTGCCACCATACCCAGATCATTTATTTATATAAGTGGTTTTTACCATTTATATTGTTGTGCCCAAATCGCGATACCCCAAAAGACCACCACCAGGAGCCGAGTCCGTTGCAAATCACATGAGGATCTTTTTATTATAAATCATTACAAGCTGCAGCTTGGGCTCACACCCCTTACCACCGAAGTGGTGAAGAGCCAAGAGCTTTGTGCTCAGGTTAGTTGGGTGATTTAAAGATTTTGACCCCTCCCAGCATGCCCAAAGCAGGTGCGATTCCTATCTGGCAAGCATCTATTGGTTGAAACATTGCATTTTGAATTGATTGGCTATAGGAAGGTCCCCCAAACTATTAATCCCTCCCTAGGGGGATGGGCCAGTTTCCTAGCAACTGTATCTCTAGTATGTGGGTAAAGAATGCGGCAAGGAGAGTTCTTCCCCTCAGAGCATCACTGGACCTCCCCACCCAACTAGTTTAGGCCTTAAGCACTACTAATAGCCACCTTTAATCTTTTGGTCTCTCAATATGTTGTGGCTCTGGGGACTGAACAGCATGCTAGGCAAACACTTCACCCCGGAGCCACACCTGGTACCTCGTCTTCCTCCTTACTTTGCTGCTTTGATATTTAAATCTCAGTGTGAAGATGGGCTTCTACCAGGCCTTCCCCTGGAGTCAGGGAGGAATTTGCAAGTCCATTGCCTTTTGCTTTGTGACAGCAGGTCAGATAGCTTGTTAAAATCACAGCTCTTGCTTCACCTCCTTGTGAAGTTAACCCATTGTGTTGATTGTGTTTTATAAATAAAGAGAGGCTAGCTGGTCAGCCGCTTTTTGCATGCAGAGCACTTGGAGCTGAGGCAAAGTGCAGAAAGTCTCTCGGAACGGAATGTGTGTTTTGTATTTTATTAATTTCAACCCTCACTCCTGACTCCGGAACCCTTCAACTCCGCTGGCGGGTTCCGGCAATTTTACACTTCCAGGCCCCCCCTCCCCCGTCATCTCTGCTCCATTCCTGCCCACTGCTTCCTGCCAGATAAAAACGTGAACACTCAGCTTCCTGTTCCTGCTGCCTTCCCTGCCATGGTGGACTCTCTGAAACCGTAAGTCAAAATAATCCCTTTCTCCTCTAAGGAACTTTGCTCGTGGTATTTTATCACAGCCATAGAAAAGTAACTAATATCTTCTAAAAGTAAAATTTCAGTCTGCCCTTCCAGTTGGTTATATCGTGTTAGTCAACTTTCTGCTACTATAAAAATACACCTAAACATTTGTCAATCTTATTCATCTTTTCAAAGAACCAACTCTTTGTTTCATTATTTTTTTGTGTGCTTTGTTTTTTGTATTTTTTCATTAGTTTTAGCCTTGGTTTTGATTCTCTCTCCCCATCTACTTTTTGGTTTTGGTTTTTGGGTTTTAAGACAGGGTTTCTCTGTATATCCCTGGCTGTCCTGGACTTGTTTTGGAGACCAGGCTGACCTCAGACTCACAGAGATCCTCCTGCCTCTGCTTCCCAGAGTGCTGGGATTAAGAGGCGTGACCACCACGCCCAGTTTTTGTTTTGTTTTTGAGCCTGAGAGGGAAAGAACAAGAAGCTGGGTGGGTAGATGGGGAGGAGAAAGAATATAATCAAAATATATTATGTGAAAAAAATTAGTAAGAAGTTGGAGAGAAACTACATACAAGAAGGAGAATCAAGTCACAGAAGCTTACGGTGAGCAGGGAAAGGGGCTGGGGTAGGAGACAGAGGGGTGACAGTTATTCACCACCGTGCTTCTTGAAAACTCAGCGACTGTCTTGTGTTCTGCACGGTAATTTCTGCCAGTGTCAGCACTCAGCCGTAAAGAAGAATGGCGTCTTACAACCAAGCAGAAGGGATGGAGGGCACCATGTTCCGTGAAAAGAGCCAGATGCAGAAAGGCAAACTACTTGATCTAATATTCATAACATACATTTATCCAAGTTGTAATGGGCTCAATTATCAGATGCTAATAGAAGTAAATACATGAAAGAAAGGCCTGAATGAGTATTTTGAAGAACATATTTAAATATCCTAAACCAACTTCGTTCATTTTGACAAAGATGAAAAATCATGATATGGTCAGGCAAAAATAGGAAGCACAAAACTGGAGAAGAGAAAGAAGATGGGGCAGAAGTGGAAAGTGTCAGCCACCGCCCCATTTTTCTGAGAATTGGACAAGTGTTTGAAGTTCCTAGACAGGACTTATGGACCGGTCCACAAAGGGAGATGCTGGCTGGTGGCCAGTCAACTACAACAAAGCTTCAAGAGTTGGCCATAATTTGCATGTTCGGGACCTCTGGTGGTAGCACTGTGAAGTTCCTTTATCAGCGGGTGGGGGAAGGAGGGAGAGGGAATAGAGTCATTGAAGTGAAATAATTCTTATTTAGGAAATTAAACATTTAAAGTTTGTGTCTCTTGCTCTGTGTGTGTGTGAGTACACATGTACATGACAGACTAGAACGAGAGAAGACAAAGAGGGAGAGAGAGAACAGAAACACTAAAGAAAGAAAAGAACAGTTTAGAAGGAATCTACCAGAATGCCTACAGGATTTATTTCTATGTGGAAATATGAAGAATAATTTTCTATTTCCCTCCTTAAACTGTATTTACCAGTCAATACACTAAACATTACATAATAAATGAAGTAAATATAATCAACATAAAACATGAGTTATATATGTGTATATATATATATATATATATTCATATACATTTGTGTGTGTGTGTGTGTGTTGGTTTTTTTCGAGACAGGGTTTTTCACTTTGGACTCACTTTGTAGACCAGGCTGGCCTTGAACTCACAGAGCTATGCCTGCCCCTGCCTCCCAGAGTTCTGGGATTACTGGTGTGAGCCACCGTGCCTGGCAAATTTTATATTTTATAACTGGAGTCATACCATATATTGTTCTAAAACTAGCTTTTCTCACTATGATTCTGAGGATATTTCTATGGCAAAGCCTATAATTCAAACTCACTCAAACAAATATTTGTACTTAGAGAAAAAAGTTTATCATTTCAAAAATTTGATGCTCCACAGCTCATTCAGATGCATAATTTTCAGAAAAAAAGATGCATTTCCACCAGAGATAAGTATGATGAGGTCAGCCATTTCTGTCTTTTAAGGAGAATTTGCTACTTTTCTCATTGCTGTAACAGAACACCGGACTAAAGCAATTTAAGGACAGAAGGGTTTGTTCAGGTCACAGCTTAAGGAGGAATAGACTCTACCATGGCTAGAAGCCATGCTGTCATGTGATGACTGCCACATTGTTTCTGCAGTCGGCCTGAGACACGCACCACACTCGGGGTGGGCCTCCCCTCTTCAGTTAAACCTCTGTGGAGTTGTCCTCACAGGGGTGGCCAGAGCTGTGTTATCTAAGTGACTAAACCCAGTCAATGGGGATTAATCACTGCTGAATGGTCCTATCAGAGAATGAGCCATGTTGTGCAGTCAGAGCTGGAGGGAAAGCAGCCAGAGGGCTGGATGCTTGTACCTACCTCTGCCCATGACCTTGGTGAACCTCAGGCCCCTTGCTCAGGCTGACCTTTGTGACACTGAAATAGAGTATAGGTAAAGGGCAAGGAGGGAGAAGACTGCATAGACCTACAGGAACGTTGTAACTAATGGGGGGTGGTGATAGTCCATTTTCATTAGAACATGAAGTTGGAGCTGCTTTCAAAATATTTTAAATTTAGTAAATGTTACAAATAATTAAAGAATTACTTAAAAATTTAAATTAAGCTAGCTTAGCCAGGTGTGATGGCACATGCCTGTGATATCCCAGTACTTTGGAAGGCCTGTCTGTGAGTTCGAGGCCAGCCTGGTCTACAAAGTGAGTCCAGGACAGCCAAGGCTACAGAAAGAAACCGTGTCTCCAAAACAAAAGAAAACAAAACAAAAGATGTCTCTTATGCATATATTGTAAAATGTCCAAATAATGTGAAGCGTCTTCTCTCCTCCCCACTCTCAGCCTATGGCTGCTTTAGTCCATTCACACTGACCAGCATGGATTCCAGTAGAATTTTCATGTAAGAGCAGTTTATTCAAGCATAGCTTCCCCTTGTCCTGACACACAAGTGAGAACACATTACCTTCATGCATCCCAGGACCACGAGATTCTAGCAAAATTTAACAGTATGTCTAATAGCTTTTTTGTGTGATTTTGCAAATTGGGAGACCAGTTGAGTGAAAAGAAAGCCCGATTACAGACAATCGAGGAGAGAGGTGGTCCTCCCCAGGAGTGAGCACGCTGATTGGTTGTTCACTGCTAAATGATCAACCCTAAAAACATTAGTACAAATAATGTTACACAGACTCAACAAGTTAGACTTAAGAACATATATGTATATATATATATATATATAACATATATATATATATATATAAATGCAATAACAATTGAAAAAAAAAGAGGCCATGAGCCAGGCAGTGGTGGTGCGAACCTTTAATCCCAGCACTCAGGAGGCAGAGGCAGGTGGATCTCTTGAGTTTGAGGCCAGCCGGATCTACAGAGTGAGTTCCAGGACAGCTAGGACTACATAGAGAAACCCCGTCTCAACAAATAACCAACAAAGAGCAGGGAGGGATATGGGGTAGTCTGGAGGGAGGAAAGGGAAGGGAGGAACGTAATTAAATTATAATTTCAAAAATTAAAAGTGGGAAAAAATATATTTTTTGCTACCATGACAAATAGATGACTAGATACATATTTCACACATGCGTTAAGTAGATCTTAGAATGTTAAATACAAAGAGCTTTTAAAAAGTATATGAGTGGTGAGAAATGCAGTAACATAGGAAATCAGAGAGTTCTAGAGTGCCAAAAATGGAGGCTGCCGATTACTCCTCAGTGTGTGTGTGTGTTGCTGGTGTAGTCCAGGTTGGCCTGGAATTCACTTTGCAGATGAAACTAGCCTTGAACTTGATGCAATTTTCCTGCCTCTGGCGTCTGAGCCTGGGATTACAGGTGTGCAGGACTGGGCCTGTCTGTATAAATTACTGTATTTGTGCCAGGCAGTGGTGGTGCATGCCTTTATTCAAACAGACACTTGCCCAGTCCCAAACACCTCAGGGACTGCAGTCACAAAGGTCATGTGGAAAGCTTGGAAGTTTGCTTGGAGTTTTACACTTTCACTACCAACTACTTTTCATTTAATTATTAACTTATGTACTTCACATTCCAATCACAGCTTCCCCTCTCTTCCTCTCCAAGTTCCTCCCTCTCTCAATTACATTTTTATGAAATTATTTTTTAATGTAATGTATTTATTTTTATATCAATCACAGGTTAGGTACTTTGCATCCCAGGCGTAGCCCACTCCCTCATTCCCTCCCACTCTCCCCATCCGTCCCTCATCTCCTCCCTGCCCACTCCAAGTCCACCAACGGGGAAGGACCTCCTCCCCTTCCATCCAACCCCAGTTCATCTTGTCTCCTCAGGGCTGGCTGCAATGTCCTCCCCTGGGATCTAGCCAGGCTATTACTCCCTGGCGTGTATGGGGGAGGGTCAAAGAGCCAGCCATCGAGTTCATGACTGAAACAGTCCCTGTTCCCCTTACTAGGGACTTCAATTGGACCGAGCTACCATGGGCCACATCTGAGCAGGGGTTCTAGGCCATATCTGTACATGGTCCTTGGTTGGAGAAACTGTCTCATATAAGACCCCTGTGCCCTGCTCAGTTTGGTCTTTGTGGAGCTCTTGTTCTCCCCAAGTCTTACTAACTTCCCCTATTTTTATTATTATTATTTCCCTCCCTCTGCCGAAGGCTTGGTTGTGAATCTTAATATCTGCTTTGATACATTGCTATATTGATTCTTTCAGAGGCCCTCTTTGGTATGCTCCTGTCCTGTTGCTTGTTTTATATTTTTATGAAATTATTAACCACAAAACTGTAAAATTAAAACTAGAAACCCAGTTAGCTTTGTGTCCTCTTTCATGACTCATATTTTTAAGAAACTGTGATAAATTTTACATAACGTATAGTTTACTGCTTGTTTTATTTTTCTGACAGGGTCTTGCCATGTTGCCCAGGCTGGTTTGGAACTCCTGGGCATAAGTTATCAACTTCTGAGTCTGAGCAGTAAGAACTCAAAGAGTTCTAGAATGAGAGAGGAGGGCAGGCCTGCCATCTACCCCTCCTACTGTGTGTGTGTGTGTGTGCCACCTGCCCAACTTGTCCATTTCTGTGGTTTTAAGTACCTTCCTGTTATATAATATGGATGCGTTTCTGAAACTTTAAACCCTAAACAAAGTCTGTGAGCATTAATCGACAACTCCCCAGCCTCACACCACATTGCACCTCTATTAACTGCTGTTCAACTAACTTTCTAGGTATATCTGACTGTTCACAATGCTCCGTAAAGTCAATCATTGGATGGTACTGCTTTGTTGCCACCGACCACAACCTTGCCCCACTGAATCTTAACAAGGGGGACAAAGGACCGAGACAGAGTGCAGTGATGACAGTCCACTTGACCAACAGCCTGAGAAGAATCAAATACATCTGAGAGAGCAACTCATGCCCTCGCAAAACTGCTCCAAGACATTTGTGGAGTGTGTTACCATCTAGGGGTCAGATTCATTTCTCTGTCAATTAAAGGGTTAAAAGACAGGACAATCTGAAGCATAGTAAGTAGTGCAAGAAATATCTTAGATAAAGCAGGAAGCAGCAACAGCCATATGAATGAAAAGAGAAATGAAAAAAGGAAGAACCTGACTAATTCTAGGTATGGAGAAGGAGAAAGTTTATCGTAGATAAAAGGGAGTGAGTGTAGAGGAATGTTAATTCAGAACATGGCTGCTCTGGCAAGAAAGCACATCCAAAGACCTAGATCTGCGTGATCCTGATCCAGCTGGAATACAAACACTCTAACCCAGGAGACAGAAGCAAGTAGATCTGAGTTCAAGGCCAGCCTGGTGTAGAGCAAGTTTCAAGTAAAGAAAAGTTTATGGCCAGGCATGGTGGTACATGCTTTTAATCCCAAATAATGAAGATAAAATTGGTTTGTAGAAGGAAGCACTTATGTTTGCAAGTGCTGTCTAATTGAGTGGCAGAAACAGCGATGAATCAGAAGATTTAACAAAATAGGATATGTGCCACTCTCATGAGAGAGAGGAAAGGAAAGCTGCTTAAGGAACAATACAGAGAGGAGAGGAGGCAGTTTTACCAGGACAGTAATAGAGAGATACATTGTAGAGAACTCAGGTGAAGACCAAATGAGCCAGAGAATGAGAAGGAGCCAGGGGATTAGAGTAGATTTAGTTTGAGGCCAAGCAGAGCAATTCAGAGGCCAAAAGAAGCCAGACTGAAGAGAGGAGTTTGAGCCAGCCATCCAAGAACTCAGTAAGAACTAGAAAGTGTGAGCTTATTCAGCATTCTTAGAGGCTGAAAACATTCTGGGTTAGATTGTACGGATGCTAGAAGCTTCTAGGACTAGATTAGCAGACATAAACAGTAAGCCTCCAAAACTACATTTGAAGCAGATGAATAAAAGTTTGTTTAAAAAGGGAGAGCATAACCAGAGCCAGGAACATCTAGGATAGTCAAGAGTGAACATGACTCAGAGCCTGGCCATGTGAGGAGAGGAGATGGGGGAAGGCCAGGAGAGAAAAGGGTAGACAAAAGGGTGGGTAACCAAAATGTCTAGATTACATAGGGAAGGGCAGCTGGGGAAGAGCTAGAGAAGTTTAGGGTAGCGAGTAGGGTATGTCATTGGAACGACTCTGTAAACAGATATGAACTGAGGGATGCTGGCAGACCCTGGTAGCCATATCTGCCTTGACATATTAAATAGGCACTTCAGGACAAATAGCTGTTTGTCCCAGGTTTGAGGTCTAATACTTCAGCCTTTTTGTTGATAGTAATTGATGAGGAGCAACTTAATTTTTTTATGACTACTTTCTACTGATGTTGGGGCATTGTTTTGGGGGACTCAAGAAAACTGGAATGTTAGCCAATGCCAGGAAGAGAGGAGTGCTGGCTTTCACGTGCTGTCCAGGCTCTGCAGGACCATCTGTGGCTAGGGAAGTACAGGCCACTTTGGAGAAATCTGCGAAGATGGACCATCTGGGTCTAGCAGCTTTGGAACCATATAGGATGCAGAGGCTCAGTCTGGTTAGAAATTCTGTCAGAGGCTGGTGAGTTTGGAGCAGTTTGCAGTCATCTTTAGTTGACTGGCAATCTGCTGAAATATATATAGACTAGGGATAGAAGGCAAAAATTTTTAGGGAAAAAAATTTTTTTTATCTTGAGTGTATACTTGAAACTTCCAGGCCTACTGTCCTGGTAGTTGGGAGAAGGGGAGTCCCAAGCAGGTGGGAAGACTCAGGAGTAGTTATCTGGAGTCCATTTGATCTGTGAGAGGTCATTCAAATATATTCCCATGTTGTTATTAAAGAATGAGAATCCCAATTGTTCTATTTTACCAATAGACTCAGGAGCCAGATGCTCGGGTGAAAACCTGCTATCTCAAAGAGGAAGGAAAAACAAAACAAAACAAAAAAACAAACTCAGCTGACATTCCTACTCAGGTCATGTCTCAGAGGGAAAAGCCAAAATACTCACTAGTTCAGCTGACATCCCAGGAGTTAAATGCCAAAAAACCCAAGGCCAAAGGCTTGCTAGATCAAAGCTTACAGAGCCCCCAAAGCCAGAGAGCTAAAGCTTCTGCTTTTCCATGCTGCCTTAAATACTCCTCAACTCAGAGTCCCTCCTACTTTTTAATCCCGGTCAGCTGGTTTCGTGTTCTGCCTCTTGATGTAGGCTTAACTTTAATAAATCCTTTACTAAACTCTTGGATTAAGGTGTGTGCTAGAGCTGGCCAAAGCACACCATAATCACCTGTTTACTATAAATAGAAAGTTCTTGGATAAAGGTGTTTGTTAGGGTTCAACCACACCAAGCAAGAAACAGGGCTTTACAGTTCACAGTCTCAGGTTCACAATGGAATCAAATATCCTTCAACATTTCCCCCTTTTTGTCTAAATAGAAGGCTTTTCCTCTAACATCAATAAACTATGTACTATCAGGTAAAAATTACATTCACAATGTCTAGTCCAGAGCAAGCACCTTCCAAAACTATAGACATAACAGATTCTGCTGGCTACTTGGACAGTCACTCAAGATATCTCTATAATGTTGGAGCATCATCTTCAACCTTCTGGCTCAGAATATCTGACAGACTTTTTTCTGAAGCAGGTATATCAAGGAGTTGCCTACCTTGTCCTTGGAAAGCTTGTCAGTCTACTTTCCTGAATCCAATTTGTCCAGTATTCTATTTGCAGTAGAAGCAAGGGCATTCCTTGCCCAGTGGCTAGCTTGCCACATATGATGCTCATCGTCTTCGAAGTCGAAAGGAGGTACTGCCAGGAGCTGACATGTATCATTGTCAAAAACTTAATTAAACATTTTTAAATGTCAAATTATGTAGATATCTGAGGTTTCTAAAGACTGTATCTCTAGTATATCTGAATAGCTAGTTTCTAACTATATACTGCTGATAAACTTAGAAAAAAAACCTGTGATTAACTAAACTAGTACCTAACAAACCCATAAGTTTGATTGATTATTACTTTGCATTTCTTAATTATTCTAAACAATTTGTGATAGTAGCTTTCAAAAGGACTAGAACTTCACATTGCATTTTTAGGAATTACATAGGTACAATACCTTAAAAAGAGTTGATATATAGTATGCTGCAACCAAAATATAACCTTAATTTTGCATCAATATACAAAGGATCTATACTAATGTAACCAATTATAACCTTAATTTTGTATAAATATACAGAAATCTATAAGAGTAGATTCAATAATCTACCCCTTTTCCCTATTGTTCCTATATTATTGCTATATCCCCTTTTTTGTCTTTAATAAAAAGGGAAGATTTTAACTCTAATACAGTAAAACCACTTAAATAAATAAAGAAATTTTTGCCAAGCTTTCCACATGTCCAGCATGGCTATATTTGGCAGCCTTAGGATTAAGTATTTTCGTGTTCAAAGTTTTGTAAAATGTTCATGTTAGTCTCATATGAATTCAGCAGTTTGACTGTCTTAAACAGTCTGTTTGAGCAGAACTAGAAGAAACATGGAGCAGTTTTTTCCAGTGGTTGGTGTTACACAACCCAGGTGGATTTGTTGTTGGGGGACCCCTTAGAGAAGGGGAGAGCCATGCTCCAACCCCCAGCTTTAATTTTTAATTGAATTGGGACAACATAAAGACCATTTGCCACTTATATCTGACATTGGTGGATTGGAGGTCTCATTGCTTGCTGCTGGGGGATGCCTGGCATCATACCCCCAAGTTTTCCAACTGGGAGATTGCCAGTTGAAGTCTGTCCTGGTCGAGGAAGATTGCATTGAATTTTAGGGAACTGTGCCCTTCTTTCTTCCAGGGATATATCCTCATCTGGATGGATCAACTCACTGGTGGTTGTAATTACAGCAGGCTTACTGGTTTTGCTGCAGTACTGGTTGAAGCTGTAACTGTGTATAAGCAGGGAATGTAGGTTTGGAGGGCTCTGTAGTTGTTGCAGGAGTACTATTTAAGGGCTTTAAATCTGTACCAACAGGTCCTTGGACAGCTGCCTGAGCCTGTTAGGCACTGGGGAAAAGAGGCTTAGTAGCTGGAAGCTGTGGAGCAGGTGCTTTTGTTGTTGACACAGGTGGTCTATTAAGAATACTTGGTGCAGAAGCAGCCTGTGCTTGAGTCATTGGAGAAATTCCAGGACGTGAAACAGGTGGAGGCGTACCTGGTGGTATCAGAGGTGGTAATCTAGATCCAGGTGACATCATTCCACCCATTGGCAACACTGCTTTCACTACAAAAATGACTGGGTATATTTTCTGTGATGATGCAATCCAGGTCGCATGCCTGGCACCAGGAAAGGAACACTTGGCATCAATGGAGTTATTCTTGGAGGCATTCCTAGTGCTCCTGGAACTGGAGGCAGTCCTGGCTGAGCCATTGGTAGGATATAACCTTGCTGTGGCTGAAAGGAAGTTGAAGCTGCAGATTCATCCTCAAATTCTTTACAGTCATCTTGTTTTTTGTTTTTGTTTTGTTTTGTTTGTTTGTTTTTGACTCTCTTGTGTTTTCTGTTTAAGAAGTCGCTGTCTTTCATCTATATCCTTTTCTGGAATACCTTTTATGCTACATATTTCCAACTCTATATATGTCTGCCAGGTATTGCATTTGGTACAGCATCTATGGTTTCTTTATGCACCTGCTGCAACGAATAGCTAAACCACATCCTGTGTACAATTTCTTATGATATATGGCATTTAAAATGCTTCGCTTTTTGGTGCTGTATTAGAATCCTCTCATTATCAAAATCTCTGTTACAACACCAGAACCACAGCTTCCACTGCTGCTGCTTCTTGTGACCCATAACTGTGCTCTGCAGACCAAGTAGAAAGGAGGTGAAAAGAACCTGGAAAACCCGGAACATTGTCCTCATCTCTGAACCAACCATCACCACTGCATCCCGCAGGAGACAAACAATCTGTTTCTTTTTTTTTCATTTTTATTTTATATTAATCAAAGGTTATGTACTTTGTATCCCAGCCATAGCCCCCTCCCGCATTCCCTCCCTATCCCTTCCTTCCTTCCCTCATCTCCTCCCTGCACCTTTCTAAGTCCACTGATAGGGGAGGACCTCCTCCCCTTCCATCTAACTCTAGCTTACCAGGTCTCTTCGGGAATGGCTACAATGTCCTTTTCTGTGGCCTAGCAAGGCTGCTCCTCCTTCGGGGGATGGGGAGGTCGAAGAGCCAGCCATTGAGTTCATGTCCACAATAGTCCCTGTTCCCCTTACTGGTGTACCCACTTGGCTATTGAGCTATCATTTGCTACAAACAAGCAGGGGTTCTAGGTTATAACCATACATGGTCCTTGGTTGGAGAGACAGTCTCATAAAAGATCCCTGTGCCCTGATATATTTGGTTCTTGTGGAGCTCTTGACCTTTCCAGGTCATACTAACTCCCCCTTCTTTCATATGATTCCCTGCACTCTGCCAAAGGATTGGTTATGTTTCTTAATATTTGCTTTGATACACTGCTAGGAAGAGTGTTTTCGAGGCCCTCTGTGGCTGTCTCTTGTCCTGCTTCTTGTTTACTCCTATATCCAATGTCCGTCCCATTTGACTTTCTAAGTGAGCATTAATCCTCTTACCCCAGGTCCTCTTTCTTCTTTATCTTCTTTAGGTGCATATATTTCAGTATTTTTATCCTATCTTATAGGTCTATATAAGTGAGTATATACCATGTGTATCTTTCTGCTTTTGGGATACCTCACTCAGGATGATCGTTTCCAGGTCCCACCATTTGTCTGCAAATTTCATGATTTCCTCCTTTTTAATTGCTGAGTAGTATTCCATTGTGTAAAAGTACCACAATTTCTGTATCCATTCTTCAACTGAGGGACATCTGGATTGTTTCCAGGTTCTGGCTATTACGAATAAAGCAGGTACGAACATAGTTGAGCAAATGTCCTTGTTCTATACTTGAACATCTTTTGGATATATGCCTAGGAGTGGTATAGCTGGGTCTTGAGGAATCACTATTCTTAATTGACTAAGAAAACGCCAAATTGATTTCCAGAGTGGTTGTACAAGCTTACATTCCCACTAGCAATGGAGGAGGGTTCCTCTTTCTCCACAACCTCTCCAGCATGTGTTGTCACTTGAGTTTTTGATCTTAGCCATTCTGACGGGTTTGAGGCGAAAACTCAGGGTCGTTTGATTTGCATCTCCCTGATGGCTAGGGATGTTGAGCATTTCTTTAATTGTTTTTCTGCCATTCTACAGTTCTCTATAGAGAGTTCTCTGTTTAGCTCCATACCCCATTTTTTAATTGGATTACTTTATTTGTTGCTTTTTAACTTCTTGAGTTCTTTATATATACTGGATATTAGCCCTGTCAGAAGTAGGATTGGTAATGATCCTTTCCTAGTCTGTAGGCTGTCATTTGGTTTTGATGACAGTCTCTTTTGCTTTACAGAAGCTTTTCAGTTTCATGAGGTCCCATTTATTGATTATTGATCTTAGAGCCTGTGCTGTTGGTGTTCTGTTC
>JAQQSO010002457.1:0-14349 GCA_028658305.1 Pachyuromys duprasi | reverse complement strand
GAGAGAGAGAGAGAGAGAGAGAGAGAGAGAGAGAGAGAGAGAGAGAGAGAGAGAGAGAGAGAAATGAAATGACTCTTGCCTTGGACTGGGTTTTTTAAACCTCCACAAGGTCATAACTCTAAATCCTTACAATCTTTTCATGAAGTGCCAGTCCCTAGTGACTTAGTATTCAACTTATGAACCTATGAAAACCATTCTTATTCAAACCACTACACTGTTGAGATGCTATGAAAAGCATTTCAAACTCTTGCTCAAAACTAAAATTGGCTTTACTATATTTAAAATTCCCCGTGAAATCTTTCCTCATCATACTTCTATTTTTCTTTCCCTGATTTCTAGGCATGCTGATCAGATTTACCCCAACACACATTGATTCAAATGCCCCAGCTATACAGACACAGTATGCACTGTAAAGTGTCCTGAGCTGATAGGTACACACATAGCAATTGAAGAAAACTGGTAGAGATATTAATGCTATGTCTCATGAAAGGTTCATGGCAGGTACTGGTGAAATCTTTAACTCTACCCTCTCTCCTCTTAACAAACATGTTAGACTTCCTTTCAAAACAGATTGTGATGATCTTGAAGTAGCCTAAACAAGCCATCATATTCTTATGAATTCTTGTAGTTTTTATATTACCAATTCTTGGTTTTTCTCTACAGTTAAACACTTCAACCAAGTGCCAGGGCTAAAACATTTTTTATAACATTTAGAATACCTGGTATAATTTTTCAAAATTTGAAGATATTTTTTAGCATAAATGTCTTCCAAACACCAGTGTCTATGAAAATGTACTTTTCTTAAAATCTCCCAATGAACTGTTTGGGGAGTTAACAGAATTACATAACACAATTATAGAGATAATCTAGAATCTAGTGTGTTTGAAGTATTGCAATTAAATTTTAATCCAGGATATTACTCTCTCTATGAAAATATTATTTTTTATTAATTATGCTTTATATCTCCCCATAACCCTCCCTTCTCCCCTCCCAATCCCACCTTCCCTCCCCCTTCTTCACACATGCCCCTCCCCAAGTCTACTAATAGGGGAGGTCTTCCTCTCCTTCCTTCTGATCCTAGTCTATCAACTCTCATCAGGAGAGGCTGCATTGTCTTCCTCTGCGGCCTGGTAAGGCTGCACCCCATCTGGGTGGGGTGATCAAAGAGCAGCCCAATCAGTTCATGTCAGAGTCAGTCCCTGTTCCCATTACTATGGAACCCACTTGAACACTGAACTGCCATGGATTACTTCTGTGCAGGGGTTCTAGGTTATCTCCATGAATAGTGCTTGGTTGGAGTATCAGTCTCAGAAAAGACTCTTGTGCTCAGGCTTTTGGGATCTGTTGCTCTCCTTGTGGAGCTCCTGTCCTCTCCAGGTCTTACTATCTTGGTCTTATTTCATAAGATTCCCTGTACTTTGCCCAAAGTTTGTCTATGAGTCTCAGCATCTGCTTTGATAGCCTGCAGGGTAGAGGCTTTCAGAGGCCCTCTGTAGTGGTTCCTGTGTTGTTCCATTTTCTCCCTTCTCCAATGTCCAGCCTTTTTTCCATTCTGAATGGGGATTGAGCATCTTACCCAGAGTCCTCTTTCTTGATTAGCTTCCTTAGATGTATAAATTTTAGTATGTTTATCCCATATCATATGTATAATATCCGCAATCTGGCACTTTCCTAGACAACTAGGAATAGTGCTTCCTCAAGACCCAGCTATGCCACTCCTATGCATATATACAAAAGATGCTCAAGTACACAACAAGGACATTTGTTCAACCATGTTTGCAGCAGCTTTATTTGTAATAGCCAGAATCTGGAAACAACCCAGATGTCCATCAACTGAGTAATGGATACAGAAATTATGGTATTTTTACACAATGGAATACTACTCAGCAATTTAAAATGAGGAAATCATGAAATTTGCAGGCAAATGGTGGGATCTGTAAAATATCATTCTGAGTGATGTATCCTAGAAGGAGAAAGACACATATGGCATATACTCACTTATTTAGACCTATAAGATATGATAAACATACTGAAATCTATACACCTAAAGAAGATAGACAAAAAGAGAACCTGGGTAAGATGATTAATCCTTACTTAGAAAGACAAATGGGATGTAGAAGAAAACAAGTAACAGGACAGGGTCCTACCGCAGAGGGCCTTTCAAAGACTCTACCTAGCAGTGTATCAAAGCAGAAACTGAGACTCATAAGCAAACCTTCAGCAGATGGCGCTGAATCATATGAAAGAAGGGGGAGTTAATATGACCTGGAGAAGATAGGAGCTCCACAAGGACCAAATATATCTAGGTACAAGGATACTATATGAAACTGTTTCTCCAACCAAGGACCAGGGGTATATATAACCTAGAACCTCTGCTTGCTTGCAGGCCATGGTGGCTCAGTATTCAAGTAAGGGACTATTTATGATATGACCTCAATGGCAGACTCTTTGACCTCTCCACCCTGCAAAGGAGGAGCAGCCCTCCTAGGCCACAGAGGGGTACTTTGTGGCCAGTCCTGAAGAGAGCTGATAAACCAGGGCCAGATGAAAGGGGAGGAGTTCTTCCCCTATCAGTGGACTTGGAAAGGGGCAGGGAGTAGACGAGGGAGGGGGATGGGATTGGGAGGGAATGAGGGAGTGGGATTCACCTGGGATACAGAGTTAATAAAATGTAGCTAATAATAAAAAATAAATAAAAATAAAAGAAATAATTTTTAAAAAGAAGAGTAGATATTCTCTCCATGAAATATATCCCTGACAAAAATTAGCTGTCCTTCCCCAGACATTCATCAGTTTCTAAAAGCTCCTTAGCTAGGTATGAGATTTAATGACTCCCTATCATCTATGACTGAAATTTGTGCCATGATCTTGTGTGTATATAATGCACGCTGTCATAGCCAAAGTAAGTTCATGTATGCAATGGCACTGTTTTACTATGGTCATTCATTACCTCTGGCTCTTGTAATCTCAGTGATCATATTACAATGCCGCCTCAGTCTGGAATGGAAGGGTGTAATATGGGTATGTATTTAGAACTGAACATCAACAGTCTGTTACTCTATGTGCATGTTGAGCAGTTTTGAGTCCCAGTATTAGAACACATCTGCAAAGGGTGCTTCTTTGATGAGGTTAAAGAGTTGCACTAATCTATGGGTATAATTAAAGTACTTTGGAGGCAATATAATACTATGGACACATAGCAGAATAATAGTAATGTATTTTTTTTTCTCTCTTAGGTCTCTGACTAACACAGCAACACAACAACTAGGCTTTTGGCCCAGTACAAGATATAAATTTCCTGTAATGTATTGAGCCTCAAATCCAATCAGGAAGTTGTAAATTACTGCTATAACATTCATGACCCTGCATCGCCAGTAAATATATCTTTCAATCTAGTTCTTATTGTAGCTCATAGGACTCTTAGGTAAGTTAATCAATAACTTGATTAAGTTTCTGTCCCAGTAGTATTCGTAGCACCTTCCAGCATTATGAAAGCTATCCAGTGGAGATGACTCTTTAAAGCCAGTACAAGACTGATTTCTCCAGGTTCTATGACTCAAATGTATAGTGTCATTGGCAACAGGGTCCTACTACCAATTTCCAGAGGACAACAACTGCAATGACAGTATCCTTCATAGTTTGGTAGATATTTGGGACTACATCTGCCAACAACTTTAAGATTAGTAATCATATCTGGCACCAAAATTGTTATGTGGTAGTATATTTTGTCTTGGAGAAGCAGTATCCCCAGTTACAGGATAACGTTATATAAACTCTTTTTCTGTGAATAGTTATTAGGAAGTGTATAGTATAGATAATAGTAATTTCCATATGGATTTCCCAAAGGCCTTTAGCATTAGTTATCCTCCCTAATTTTCTCATCTACCTGTCCTCCCATCAATCTTCCTTGACTCCTTGTTCCATTATTACTTCTCCCCTCTTAATAATACTTGTGTATCTCCCCTCCCTGTAAAGTTCTTTTAAAGTATTCATACTTTTTCCTGACTTCTATTGGAAGTAGAATTTAAAAATAAAGATTCAAAGCCAACACCCACATCTGAGATTTTATAGTGACTGCAAAAGTCTGGAGTCCCATTAATACCAGAATCTTACCAGGATTCTTTTTTTTTCTTTTTTATCTTATATGTTCTGGATTGGCTTATTCAAAATCTTAAAGGAGCGTTCATTTGCATTTTCTTGATGGCTAAAAATATTGAGCATCAAAAATTTATTTTTCAACCATTTAATCATTTGAAACCTCATTAACTAGTTCTGTGCTCTATTGTTTTAAAATTAGGCGGTATAATTTCTTGATTAGATTTGTCAGTTCTTTGTATATTCTAGATACAAGTTAGCCCTCTCTCAGGTTTAGAACTGGAAAAATAATTTTCCTACTCTGAGGGCCACCTCATCATTTGAAATATGATACACAGAAGAGTCTTCTTCAACTTCTTTCTTTTATTCCTTAAAAACATTTCAATTTATGATGGAATCCAAGACGATGGTGACCAATGCCCACCTTATCTGAGAGGCACCGGATCCAAAAATCTGAAATTGGTGAGTGGAGTGGCAGCTGAAGCCAGAACATCAATAGTAGGTTTTCCTGAGTGAGAGTGGATAACCTGTGAGCTGGGACACTTTGGATCCATGTCACCCCTGGATATCTTCTGAGCCTGAGAGTGGCACAAATTCTACTTCCCTGTACTTCCTTTGCCCCAAATATGGGCCTCCCTGCTCAGCAAAGGAGTCAATCAGTGCCCGCTACCCTAAGCACAACCTCCCTTCCTTGGCTGAGGTGGCAGCGATTGCCCCAAGCAGGAGCCTCTGTGCTCAGTGACTGAGAGAGCAGAGGCAGCTGCCCACAGTACTGGTCTCCCTGCCCAGTGGCCAAACAGCAGATACCTCTAAGCTGATGGATATCATAAGCTTTCAATTGCCCCTAAGGGCCCAAATCTGAGAGCAGAGAAGAGGGGAACCCCTGCACTTTCCACATAGTGAGTGCGCATGTAAGTGAGTGTGTGCAGAGCCCCAGATCCAGGGTCTTTCTACTCTAGCAGCCAGACATCGGATCCCTCCCACCCACACTCCCCACTGTGGGCAACATAGGGATGCTTGGGACAGCAGTGTCAACATTCAAGCCCCTGTTTTGTGGGTCTCCCAATGAAGTCCAGGCAAACAATTCCTGGAGCCAAGATGGTACAACCCAGACAGATCTGAATACCTGGAGACAGTACAACAGGCCTGTGGGACACTGAGGCATTCAGGGCACATATGCATTGTGTTCCCAAATGGCACCAGCACCACCGTTTGAGATCACATTCCATCTTTCCAGGCATGTACATGCTCTGGCACCCTGTCCTTCAAGGCACACTTCCACGCACACTCCCGCATTTGAGCACATGCACCTGCAACCTTGTTCAAACACCAACATCCAGTCTCAAACCTGTCGACCTCTCTCATCTTCCTAAAGAATACTCCAGACTCCAGAAACAGACAGACCCAGTCTGAAATACAGACTCCAGGAACAAACAGTGAAGGTTACAGATAAGCAGATGGCTAAAGGTCAGCATAAGAACACAACCATCAAAAATCAGGATATCATAGCTTTACCAGCAACCCCCAAAATCAATGGATATTTTAATTCATCAGAAACACAGGAAAACGATCTCAAATCTATGCTTATCCATTTATTAGAGGCACATAAAGATGGAATAAAACAAAACAAAACAAAGCGCTCAAAGAAATACAGACAATTATAGCGAGAGGCATACGTAGAGGCACAAGTAGAGGCATATAAAGAGGAAACAAACAAACAAACAAAACTTAGAGGCCATCATGGAAAGACAGGAATCCACATTCAAACACATGAAGGAAATGATGCGAGACATGTAAACAGAATTTAAAAAATAAATAAAGAAAGAAAACCCAAACAAAAAACCCTGGAGTGGGAGAACTTAGAGAAAATATCAGGAACCACAAAAGTAAGCATCATCAATAGAGAACAAGAGCTGGAAGACAGAATCTCAGGCACTAAAGATACAGTTGTAGAAATTGATGCATCTCTCAAAGAAAAAAATAAAATCGGGAAAGTTTCAAACAAAAAAACATCCAGGAAATTAAGGATGCCATGAAAAGATGAAATTGTAGAAATAGACAAAAAAGAAGATTCCAGGCTCCAAGGTACAGAAAGTATTTTCAAGAAAATCATAGAAGAAAATTCTCCCAACTTACAGAAAGAGATGTCCCTTAACATACAAGAGACCTATAGAACACCAAGTAGACTAGACCAGAAAAACAAAACAAAACAAAAAAACACAACTCCTCACATCACATAAGAGTCAAAACACCAAATCGACAGAAGAACAATATATTAAAATCAGCAAGGGAAAAAGTTCCAAGTAACATATAAAGTTCGTCTTAGCAAAATCACACCAGACTTCTCAAAAGAAACTATGAAAACCAGAAGGGTCTGGGTAGATGTCATTCCGAATCTAAGAGACCAGAGATGCCAACTCAGACTCATGAACCCAGCAAAGCTCTCAATCAACATAAATGGAGAAAACAAAATATCCCATGACAAAAACTAAACTTAATATCTGCATAGCAACCTGTACATAAGATACTAGAAAGAAAACTCCAATCTAACAAAATCAACTAAAACCAAGAAAACAGAGGATGTAGATAACTTGACAACAACAGCAACAAAAAAATTAACAGAAAACAAGTATAGAAACATATTAACACCACCAACTCCACAATAAAAGGAACTAACATTCATTGGTCACTATTATCTATCAACATCAATGGACTCACCTCTCCAATAAAAAGACACAAAGTAACAGAATGGTTTCAAAACCATCTGAGAAACACACCTCTGAAACAAAGACAGACACCACCTCAGGGTAAAGGGCTGGAAAATGTTTTTCAAGCAAACAGACCTAGAAACAATTTGGGATAGCTGACCTAATGTCTAATAAAATAGACTTTCAACCAAAATTAATAAACAAAGATGAGAAGGGGCACTTCATTCTCATCAAAGGAAAAAAAAAAAAAACACTAGGAGGCCAACACAATCCTGAAAATCTATGCCCCAAATACAAGAACATCTGCATTTGTAAATGAAACATTATTAAAGCCTAAATCACAAATTGATCCCTATACCTTAATAGTGGGAAACTTCAACACTCCACTCTCACCAAGGGACTGATCATCTAGACAGAACTTAAAAAGGGAAATAATGACACTTACAGAGGTCCTAAATTAAATGGACCTTATAGATGTCTACAGAATTTTTCCCCCAAATGCAAAAGTGTATACATTATTTTCAGCACCTCACAGAACCTTTTTAAAAACTTACTTTATATCGGGCACAAAGCAAGCCTCAAAAGATACAAGAAGAGCAAACTATCCCCTTGTATCTTATCAGACCACAATGGCCTAAAACTAGATCTCACCAACAGAAATAACAAAAAGCCCACATACCCATGGAAACTAAGCAACTCTCTGCTCAACGACAGCTTGGTCAGGGAAGAAATGAAAATGAAGGCACAAAATCTGTTTCAATGAAAACTAAAGATGCTATATAATTAGCAGTTATGCACAATAATAGTTTATTTTCCTAAATATATTAAATGTGCTCTCTAAGTATATTATCTCTTTTTGGAGATATGTTAGAACTTTTTTTTTAAATCAGTGATGGTGATGATCTGTATTGTTTCTTATCTACTTTTTTGTTACTGTCAGGTTTTATCTACATTGGAAAATGTTGTTAGAAAATATACTATGTGAAAAAAATAAAATAGTGTCATATTAGAAATAACCTTCAGGCTTAATCATATGCTGTACATACCCAAAGTCTCCTGAACTTTAAATTGAAGCATGATGGTCATTTTATTCCCTGTGAAATAATAAATTATAAAATATAGACTCTATTATTTTCTTTACAAGAATTTTAATTGAAATTTCGTACAACGTCTGATTCTAATCCCAAGTTTTGTGGACCTGTCCTGACCATTTATCCTTTTAACTAAAATTTCAAGGTGTAGGCATTGTTCCATTCATTGTTCCATTGTTGTATCAGTGACTAGAAGGTCAACTTAAATTTGGTGAATAAACAAACCTGCACCAACTTAAGCTTCTGCCTTGACAGCAACCCTAACTAGTCACAGATATTCTGACAAAGGATTCTTCTCAGGTTTGGGGCAGCAATACAAGGCTTGGGAAGAGAAAGTTCTGGGAACGCAGTCTTCCAGTTTCTTAGCATCTTCTTTCCACTAGCTGAACCATTGTACTAATACAATAATGCTATGGTTTACCTGTACCATGACAGAAAATAAGTTTAAGAGCCCCTCAGCAGAGCAAGAGCAAGAAACACAAAGTATTTGTAAGGTACAGGAAGTAATTTAAATGACGTGGATTTTAAACATTTGTCTGCTAGCTACTGACATTATGCCTTAAAAATCAAATGCAAAAAGACATGAAAACATTATATTACACTTATCTTTTTATTGAAACTGAAATTATGAAACCATTAGATAGGAGATTAGAACAGAAAAGACCAACCTAATTAAATAATATATTAAGATTTTTATTTGTGCTGTATCAAATATTAGTTTCTAAAACATTTTAGAGTCATAATCCTCTGCATGGTAATTTGATCCCCCAATTCTTAATCCTGTTGAGTGTTGGACCTTCATTTTTTTTCCATACTGCTAAGCTATTTCAAAACTACCAATTACATTTAATTTCTATTACTTCTCTTTAAAGTATATAGATAGATATTAATTCACAAGTGTTTGTGTTTGTAATATTTAGATTTTGGCTCTTAATAAAGTTAACATCACTTTCCTTCTACAACCTAATACTTTAGTGCCTGTCAAGCAACAGGAAGTACAGTAATCAAGAAAACAAGATTAAGAGTCACTATAGTAGATCAGTGTTTTAGAAATATCCTGTTGTTAAGACTAAACTGTTGCAGTAATAAAATGCTAGCTGAGATAATAATGAATTCATTTGTTGAACACTAAGAACAAATTATTTTTCATTATTTATTTTTTTCACTTTATATCCCAACCACAACATTCTCCCTCCTCTCCTCCCCATTCCTCCATACGACCCTCTTTCCCTTTTCCCAATCCTCTTCCCCTCAAAAAAGGGAGTCTCCCCCCATATCAACCCACCCCAGCACATCAAGTCACATCAGAATTAAATGCATCGTCTCCATTCCAATTGCTGGGGGCCGCTCACGAAGACCAGGCTGCCCATCAGCTATGTATGTGGAGAGGGCATAGGTCCCATCCATGCATGCTCTTTGGTTGGTGGTCCAGTATCTGTGATTTCCCCAGCAGCCTAGGGTAGTTGAATCTGTTGGTCTTCTTGTGGTGTCCTTGTCTCCTCCCAGGTTACTTTGTCCTTCCTCCAACTCTTCCACAAGATTTCCACAGCTCTCCCTATTTGTTTGGCTGCTGATCTCAGCATCTGTTTCCATGTGCTGCCAGTGGATTTTCTCAGAGGACAGTTAAACTAGGCTATTGTCTGTGAGCATAGCAGAGTATCATTAATAGTGTCAGGAGTTGGCTCTCTCCCACGGGGTGGGTTTCAAGTTGGTTTAGTCATTGTTTGGCCATTCTCTTCATCTATGCTTTGTCTTCATATCTGCACACCTTGTAGGCAGGGAAAATTTTGAGTTGAAGGTTTTACGGATGGTTTGCTGTCTCTCTCCCTTCCCTAGAAGTCCTGCCTGGCTAAAGGAGGTGGTCACTGCCATCTCCATATCCCTTGCTGTTAGGAGTTTCAGTTAGAGTCACCCCATACCATCTCACAGGAGTTTCAGTTAGAGTCACCCCATACCATCTCAGAAAGGTATATCCATCCCAAGTCTGCAGCTTATCCCAGAGATGTCTCCCCCAACATTGTATTTTTTTTCTTTTCTCTTCCAGACCTCTCACTTTCCAGCCCTGTTCTCCCCACACCTGATCCTTACACTCTTTCCCTTCCCTGCCCCATCTCCCACCCAGTTCTTTCTCTTTATCCACTTCAGGTATTCTATTTGATTTCCTCTTCTGAGTGAGATCTATGCATCCTCCTTTGGGCCCTCCTTGCATCCTTAGCTTCTTTTGGTCTGTGGATTATAATATGATTATCTTCTGCTATATACAACTTATATCCATTTCTAAGTAAGTACAATATGGGTCTTTCTGCCTCTGGCTTATCTCACTCAGGATGATTATTTTCTAGTTCCATCCATTTGCCTGTAAATTTCATGATTTTTCTCAGAATATTCCTTGTTTTAATAGCTTGTAGTATTCCATTTTGTAAATGTAACACATTTTCTATATCCATTCTACAGTAGAGGGACATCTATGTTATTTCCAGTTTCTGGCGATTATGAATAAAGCCACTATGAACAACACTCTGCAACTGTCCCTGTTGTATGTTGGGGCATCTTTTGGGTATATGCCCAGGAGTGGTATAGCTCTGTCTTGAGTTAGAGTTATTCACAATTTTCTGAGAAAGCACCAGATTGATTTCCAAAGTGGTTGTACAAGTTTGTACCCCCACCAGCAATGGAGGAGTATACTCCTCCCCCCCCCATCCTCACCAGCATGTGCTCTTACTTGAGTTTTTAATCTTAGGCACTCTGACTGGTGTGAGATGGAATCTCGGAGGTATTTGATTTTCATTTACCTTATGACTAAGGACATGGAGAATTTCTTTAAGTGCATCTCAGCCATTAGAGATTCATCTCTTGAAAGTTCTGTGTTTAGTACTGTACCCATGTTTTAATAGAATTATCTGGTTTGTTGATGTTTTATTTCTTGAGCTCTTTACATATTGTGGATATTAGCTCCCCTTCAGATATAGGGTTGGTGAAGACCCTTTTCTATTCTGTAGACTATCCTTTCGTTCTGATGACGGTGTCCTTTGCTTTACAGAAGCTTTTAATTTTATGAGGTCCCATTTATTAATCATTGATCTTAAAATCTGGGCTGTTGCTGGTCTGTTCAAGTTGTCTCCTGCATGAATAAGTTCAAGGCTCTTCCCCACTTTTTCTTCTATTAGATTTAGGGTATCTGTTTTTATGATGAGGTCTTTGATCCACTTTGACTTTTGTACAGCATGATAAATATGAATCTTTTACATGCAGACAACCTGTTAGGCCAGTATCATTTGTTGAAGATGCTATCTTTTTTTTTATCTTGTGGTTTTGGCTTCATTGTTAAAAATCAAGTGTCCATAGGTATGTCTATTTATTTCTGGGTCTTCTATTTCATTTTATCGATCAACCTGTCTCTTTTATGCCAACACCACTTGTTTTGGGAATTTTTTATCACTATTGCTCTGTATTACAATTTGAAATCAGGACTGGTGAAACCTCTGGATGCCCTCTTTATTGTATAGGATTGTTTTTTTGATATCTTTTTTTAAATTTTAACATTTTTATTTTATATTAATCACAGGTTATGTATTTTGTATCCCAGCCATAGCCCCCTCCTGCATTCCCTCCCTATCCCACCCTTCCCTCTCTCATCTCCTCCCTGCACCTTTCCAAGTCCACTTATAGGACCTCCTCCCCTTCCATCTAACTCTAGCTTACCAGGTCTCTTCAGGAATGGCTGCAATGTCCTCTTCTGTGGCCTATCAAGGCTGCTCCTCCTTCAGGGGGCAGGGAGGTTGAAGAGCCAGCCATTGAGTTCATATCAAAATAGTCCCTGTTCCCCTTACTAGTGCACCCACTTGGGTATTGAGCTACCATTTGCTACATACAAGCAGGGGTTCTAGGTTATAACCATACAGGTCATTGGTTGGAGAGACAGTCTCATAAAAGACCACTGTGCGATGATTTATTTGGTCCTTGCAGAGCTCCTGTCCTCTCCAGGTCATACTAACTCCCCCTTCTTTCATATGATTCCCTGCACTCTGACAAAGGGTTGGTTATGTTTCTTAATATTTGCTTTGATACCCTGCTAGGTAGTGTCTTTCCAAGGCCCTCTATGGTAGGCTCTTGTCCTGCTACTTGTTTTTTGATATCTTGTGTCTTCTATTTTTCCATATGAAGTTGAAAATTGCTCTTACATACTTTGGATATATGCGTAGGAGTGGTGTACTTGGATCTTGAGGAAGCACTATTTCTAATTGTCTGAGAAAGCACCAGATTTATTTTCAAAGTGGTTGTACAAGTTTACATTTCCACTAGCAACAGAGGAGGGTTCCCTTTTCTCCACATCCTCTCTAGCAAGTGTTGTCACTTGAGTTATTCTTCTTAGCCATTCTGATGGGTGTAAGGTGAAGTCTCAGGGTCATTTTGATTCACATTTCCCAGATAACTAAGGATGTTGAACATTTCTTTAAGTATTTCTCTGCCATTCAATATTCCTCTATTGAAAACTCTCTGTTTAGCTCTGTACCCCATTTTTTAATTGGATTACTTGATTTGTTGCTGTTTAACTTCTCAAGTTCTTTATATATACTGGATATTAGCCCTCTGTCAGATATAGGATTGGTGAAGATCCTTTCCCAATCTGTAGGCTGTTGTTTTCTTTTGACGACAGTATCCTTTGCTTTGTAGAAACTTTTCAGCTTCATGAGGTTCCATTTATTGATTGTTGATTTTAGAGCCTATACTGTTGGTGTTCTTTTCAGGAAGTTATCTCCTGTGCCAATGAGTTCAAGGCTTTTCTCTACTTTTTCTTCTAGCAGATTTATTCTTTAAAGAACTCTGTTGGACTTTTAATGGGCCTTGCATTGAATCTGTAGATTGTATGATGGCCATTTTTACTATATTAATCCTACTGACCCACGAGCATGGAAGAACTTTCCATCTTCTGCTGTCTTCTTTAATTTCTTTCTTCAGAGACTTGAATTTTTTGTGATACAGGTTTTTCACATGTTTGGTTAGAGCTACACCAAGATTTTGTATACTAGTTGTGACTACTGTGAAGAGTATTGTTTTTCTAGTTTCATTCTCAGCACATTTATCATTTTAATAAAGGAAGGCTACCAATTGTTTTTTGAGTTAATTTTGCATACTGACATTTTAGTAAAGGTTTTATCACCTATAGGTTTTCTTTAATAGAATATAATTTGACTATTTTCTTTAT
This sequence comes from Pachyuromys duprasi, assembly GCA_028658305.1. NCBI lineage: Eukaryota > Metazoa > Chordata > Mammalia > Rodentia > Muridae > Pachyuromys > Pachyuromys duprasi. The sequence goes on along the minus strand of JAQQSO010002457.1, from coordinate 1,249 downwards.
GATTTGTATCCACTTGATCTTCTTTTGTTGTCATATTGCACTAGCAAAAACTTCAAATACTAAACTGAAAAGACATGGAGAAAGTGAAAGGTCTTGTCTTGTTCCTAATTTCAGTAGAACTGCTTTAAGTTTCTTTCCATTTAATTTGATGTAGGCTATTGTCTTGCTATATATTGCTTTTTTATATTTAGGTATGGTCTTTGTATCCCTATCTCTCCAAGACTTTTACCATGAATGGGTGTTGGATTTTGTCAAAGGCTTTTGCTCTATCTATTGAGATAATCATAGCTTTTGTTTGTTTTGTTTTGTTTTTGTTTGTTTGTTTTCCTTCAAGTTGTATATATGGTGGGTTTCATTGATGGATTTTCATATGCTGAACCATCCCTGCATCCCTGGGATGAAGCCTACTTACTCATGCTGGATAACGTTTTTGATGTGTTCTTCAATTTGGTTTGAGAGTATTTTATTGAGTATTTTTGCATAATGTTCAGGAAGGTAATTGCTCTGAAGTACTCTTTCTTGGTTGAATGTATGTGTTGTTTAGGAACCAACATGACTGTATCTTCATATAATGAGTTTGGCAATGTTCTTCCAATTTCTACTTTGTAGACTTGTTTGAGGGATACTGGTATTAGCTCTTCATGGAAATTATGTTCATACTCTGCACTACAACCATGTGACCCTGGGCTTTTTTGGTTGGAAGACATTTTTTTTATTCTTTCTTTTTAAATTTATTTATTTTTATCTCAATCACAGGTTAGGTACTTTGAATCCCAGGCGTAGCCCCCTCCCTCAGTCCCTCCTACCCTCCCACTCTCTCCCTCATCTCCCTCCTCCCCACCCCCTCCAAGTCCACCAACAGGGGAGGACCTCCTCCCCTTCCATCCAACCCCAGCTTATCCTGATTACTCAGGGCTGGCTGCAATGTCCTCCCCTGGGATCTAGCCAGTCTGTCACCTCCCAGCTTGTATGGGGGGAGGGTCAAAGAGTCAGCCATCAAGATCATGACTGAAACAGTCCCTGTTTCCCTCACTAGGGTCTTCAGTCCTACACCGAGCTATCATGGGCCTCATCTGTGCGAGGGTTCCAGGCCACATCCACACATGGTCCTTGATTGTAGAAACCGTCTCATACAAGACCCCTGTGCCCTGCTCAGTTTGGTCTTTGTGGAGCTCTTGTTCTTCCCAAGTCTCAACAACCTCCCCCAGATCTATCATTACTTGTCGCCCTATGTCAGAGGCTTGATCTC
>JAQQSO010002456.1:0-14351 GCA_028658305.1 Pachyuromys duprasi | reverse complement strand
TTATGAGACATCTGTTTGTCAGGCTAGACATTTTGAGATATCTTAGCTGACATTCTTGTAGTATCTCTTGCGATATTTTGCGTCATAAACCACCCTGCTATTTTTTGTATTATAAACAAATTTATTGACACATTTTTCCTTCCTGCCTTCTCCCTATAAAGTTGTGTGATAGATTTCTAATAAACAGAGCGAGATCAGATGATAGACTGGCTCTCATTTCTCGTGTCCCTTGTTCCCACCCCGTTCATTTCGACCCTCCTTAGGAACCCGTCAACCCCTGGCTGGACAGGGGCACTTAGATGCTCTTAGTGTTCCAGATCACCTTGCTAAAGACATCAGCTTGTGCTACACAACCAGCCACACCAGGATCATTGCCTGAAGGAGGCTCTAAGGACCCTTAACACAGAAATGTCAAGTATCTTGTAAGGCACAGATCAGCACCGTGATTAAATCGTTTTGCATGAGGATTGGCTGAGGATGCATTTAAAGATGAGGAAATGTGTGGCCGAAAGAGAAGTTAATGGAGGAGGAGATTGACCACCACCCCCATCTTCTAACACAGAGGCAAAAGTACAAATAAGTCATTTACAAGAAACCATAGCTTTAGAAGAGACTAAAATGACTTCCCACTGTCTCAAAGGAGAGAGAAACACAGCTCAGCTCTTGCTGAAACACACTCCCTTTCTTCTGAAGCCTCCTCCGTCCCAGGCTCTTATCTTCCTGTGATTTCATTCCCCTTGCTTCAGGCTAACATGACTGTGGTGCATAGTTCCCTTTGTTAGTTGAGAAGAAAAGATCCTCATTCAAAACATCAAGTGGCTTTAAAAATAAAGCAACTTTGTAAAGCGTCCATGTCCATGAAGAAGAACAATAAAAATGTATTTTCCAGGTCCCTTGTAAGTACTAAACCCCATGCCCTTCACATGTCAGAAACCTCTCCAAGGACTGACAGAGTGCCAGCCATCAGCATGGACAGCCACCCAGCGCCTCTCAGACTAATTTTACTCAGTGGCTGAAAAAGAATCTTCATTCCTCTTAAGATGTTTGCTAAAAGTTAGGCCACGGTTTTACAACTTTGTTGTGGGATTATATCATATCACAAACTAGGAAGGGCATAAATTATATTTAATGCATATAAATACCAATGTTAGTGTCTCTGGGTGAAAATATCTCCATGACTATATCCACAGGGCCAGAAAAATCTCAAGAATACAGGCATATGTGGATGCAGAGTGTGTAAAAATTGGAGGGGTTGGATGTGCTGTAAACTCATGCCTTTTGGGGGGTGGGCCTCATGTACTCTTTCATGTTGCCTTCATTAGTTTTATGCAGCAATAATGAATGGTGACATTATTCAGTTTCACATGCTCTTAAGCTAAAACTATTTGGCTATCAGCCAAGAACTATGTCCTTATAAGATCTATTACATAACCTACTAGAATAATCTAGTAAGATAAATATTCTCATTTTGTTATTTCCTACCTCCATTAGTTTTACCAATCTTAAGTGTCTCTAATTTGTTCCTGGCATGGTCACAAACGTTCATATTCTGGAATCAACAAGATTTTCCACAAATCAAAATATCAGAAAAGAAAGAAGCGATTACTTTTTAACTTTTGCCTTCAGACCTTTCTTTGAGTATTTAAAGAACAGCTATTTGACACAGTCACAAACGAGATACTGTTTTAGTCAGGAAATCTACTAAAATAATTCAGAACACATGATCTCAGTCAGCTTACAATAAGTGTGTGAAAATATGTGTATCTATCTGAATCAGCTTTGGCCTAGACAATAGGAGGAGGCAACAAGCAAACCCACAGCCTGTATCATCCAGCCTAGGATTATCCAGCCTATATCATTACTTCACTCAAAGCAGAGCAGGCAGCAACCACATTACTGTGGTCAGAAAATGCTCCTTATACGTTTAAATGAAGAAAATTACAAAGATTTGTGAACTAATACTCCTACTCACTATCTGATTGTTTAAAAATAATGATAAAATTGGACTATGGTATATTCCCTGCTATTTATTTGATAAAATGAGAGTCTAAAAAGGTTAATGAAATTCTATTCATTGCTCTATGCTTTGGAATAATTTGTAGTCTGAATTTCTTTGCCTAATTTCTTGCTATTTATACTCGATTTGGATACATATTAATAGCTAAATTCTATCACCTGATAGAATCTTCCCCATGAGGAAGAATTTAGGAGGGGGGAATTATTAGACAGTCTCTGTTCATATAATGGCTGACTTAGCGAGTTTTCTTAGCCCATCTCTCGGAAGTCACATTCCCTCCTCAGAAATCCCTGGTGCTTACAGCACATCAAGGTGTAGACATCTCTCTGTGGAGAAGAAACAACTCCCAGCTATGAGAACCTGTTTTACCTTGACTGACTTCTCCAGTTTTATTTCAGCTATCAGTTTATAGGTGGAACCCTTTGCTAAGTCTCTGAGGGTGAAGGAATCTACATTGCACCCAACCACAGTGAATCCTGAAGCCTCGGGAGTCAGCATTCTCTCTGACAACAGAATGAATAACTCCAGCCCATATTCTATCTCTGGGAGATATTGCCATTTCTTTGGCCATTTCTTTCTTGACTCCTGAAGATGCCTTGTCTGTTGTTCTACTAACCTGAAAGTGCCTTGAAAGACACAGAATACTTACGATCTCTAACCTCTCAGGCTTAAAGCCATTGCTGCTCTTGGCACATTTACTTCTCCATTCCTTCCATTGCAAATATTTACTGAACACTACAGCATGCCCAGAAGTGAAAACAGCGAGTTAAACAGACAAATAAAATGTACTCTTGTTTTTTTGTTTTTCTAAACCTGTGTTTTTTTATGGGGCTTACATCCTAGAGGGAAACACAGACCGAACAACTACAAACAAGTAAACAAAGCAGATGTTTTCAGGAAGCACAATTTTTTTAAATGTTGAAAAGGAAGTGTGATAGCATTAAGAGATGCTCTTTGAATATGGAGGTCAGCTGTGAAAGGCTCCAGGCAGAGTTTTCCAGACAGAGGCAACAGCAAAGGCAAAAGCAGAGAGGAGACCAATGTGTTCCAGAACTGGGAGGGAGGGCTGAGCAATGTGGGACCTTGGAGGGTATATACGGATGAGGAGTTGGGGAAATGGTTAGATCATGAAGGCTCAGTGGATCAAGGAATGTATTTGAATTCTACCCGGAAGCACCAGATTTGGGGATAGTAGGAGCCTACTCTGAAGCCCAGTTTTGCAAGGTCATTGTGCTCTCAAGGCAGAGACCACAACAAGCCTAAGGGAGCAGTGGAGGGGCCAGCAAGGACACTACTGCAGCCGCCCATGAAGAGAAGATGATGTAGTGAATGACAATGAGTAACAGCAGAAATGGAGAACAAACGTTAGATTTTGGAGCTAAGCCAACAAGATTTGTTGGTAATTAGCTATTGCACAAAGTTTGTAAAACAAATTAATAAATCGTGTGGGGCTGAGTTACACAGCACAATAGCCCAGCCCGATAGCCCAGCCCGTCTTCCAGCCATTGCATAGGATCTCAGCACAAACAATGTAAGCATCTGTAGTGGTCTTACTGTGTCCCAGCTGGGACAAACCAGATGTGCGTGCATTCATCTTGTCATCTTGTATGTATGTATGTATGTATGTATATATATATATAAGCATCACTCTAGGGCTTCTGTCTCAGGAATGTCCTGGCTTGACAGGAGAGTCCTGCTAAAGAAGTCCATGGCCTGCAGATGAGCTATGAGAAGGGGTTGCTCCAGCTGTTGATGGTCCTCAGACATGTGTAGGAAAGCGATGACTGTCATGAAAGCATTGCCTACATCTTTGACTTGCCTTTACGGTGATGCCAAGCACAGTGCCGAAGATTGTGCATATTTTCATTGTTTGTTCCTCATGTGACTATGGAGTAGATAGGTAACCTTGCTCTAGTTTAAGCATCAAGGAGGTGACACCCAGAACACAAAGGAAGGAAAAGGCCCAGTGTGGGACTGAGAGAGCTCTAGTGCTGATCCTCAGTCCAGGTCTGGGCTCCTTTTTTATTTTAAATTTATTTTAGTTTAAGTTAATTTATTCATTTTACATCCTGATTGTAGCCTCTCTCTTGTCTCTTCCCAGTCCCTCCCTCCCTCTTGCCGCTATCCCCCTTCCCTAGTCCACACAAAGGGGGAACCCTCCTCCCCTACCAACTGACCGCAGCCTATCAAGTCTCATCAGGACTGCCTGCATCCTCTTTCTCTGGGCACACCATCAGGAGGAAGTAATCAAAGACTAGACTAGACAAAGTCCATGTAAGAGATAGCCCCTTCTCCCCACATGGAGACTGAGCTGCCTATTGGCTACATCTGAGCAGAGGGCCTAGGTTCTCTCTATGCATGGTCCTTGGTTGATGCATAAGTCTCTGACTGCCACAGGTCTGTGGGCTCGTTGGTTCCCTTGTGGAGCTCCTGTCCTCTCCAGGTCCTTCTATCTCCCCGTTCCCTCTCTCTTCCATAAGACTCCCTGCCCAAGCACAGTCTCCTTTGGAAAGACAGAATTAGTAGTTTCTGAGTGTGCGTCAGATAGTCCATCCATGAGCTGCCTTCAGGTGGTTCTGAACGACCATTCCTCCCTTCCCACCTCTCTTCAGCACCTGCCCCCCCACCTCCTACCAGTGAACCCAATGATCTCATGCTCTGGCTGCTCCATCAAACTGATTGCTAAAGTGATTCTGACAGTGCTGACCAAGCGTGTTAGCTGCTGGCTATGGGGACCGGGCTCTGGGGGCCTCCTCTCCTCAGACTACATCGATCCCACTATTGTGTCTGGGTAATAGATCTATACCGCAGGCTTTGCTAGGGAGCGTGTCAGCTTTGTGTGCCTTACATTTCTGGCTTGTAATATCTCTCAGACATATTCCCCTATTCAGATGCCCTGCAGGCAGTCTTACTGCTCCCCGCTGCACAGCATGCCTGCTTAATTCAAAGGCTCCTTTAGTGTTCCCCGCACTCTACCTGGAAATGCTGGAGCCAGCCTTGCCTCTGAGGCCTATTTTCACTATTTACAAACACCAGAAATGCCATTAGTGACTAAACAAAAGCCCTTACGAGTTTTCTGAACCAAAATTAATTTCCAGCTTTGCCTCTGTTTGGTTCTAATCTCAAAAATAAGGAGCTTGAGGGACAAGCTTTTGTATCTATTTGCTGGCTGTTGGCTCATTTGGGACTTCCATTTGTGCCTCATGACAAATTCCTCAACAGTTGTTTACAAATTCTAAAGAGGATTCCATAGGTTCAGAGAACTAATGTGTGGCTACTCCTCATAGCAAAGGTAAAGGAAAGGAGGAAAGGCTTCAGGAACTGCATAACATACTCCCTGGGAGCTTGGAGAGAGGGCGCAGAGCTACCTGTAATAACTCCAGCTACAGAGGAGCCAGTGTTCTCTTCTGGATTCTCCTGGCACATGTAATCACAGGTACACACACACACACACACACACACGTTTCCTTCTCCACAAACTAGGACCTGTACTTTTGACCACCTCAGGGTTAAGGGTCAGCACTAAATGAGTTCATTCCTGTCTTTTGCAATGAGGTGTGAGGAGCACAAAGATGACTTAGGCTACCATTATCATCGTCAGTGTCATCAGCACCATCAGTGTGACTCTACCCTCCCCCATGGTCCCAGTGTACCTCCTCTCTGTTTAAAAGAGGAAAGAAGAACAGAAGAGTGAGGCCATGGAAAGCAAACTTCTTCAGTCCTCCTTCCAACTGTCTACCCCTGATACCCAGAGAGCTGTCTGTACCTGCTCCTTCCCTGTCCTCTTAGGAACATGAAGCATGCCTTGCTTACACTCCATCCAAGCTGGATCCTGTACCAGCCCTAACTGCCATCTCGAATCGTCTTCCCCCAACTACCTGATCTCCTTTCTCAACTGAGTCCCCAGCCTCAGAGGCCCTGAGAAAGTCAACAAAGCCTTTCCTTGGCCTTACCATTGCTTCCTCGTTTCTTTGCTCCTTTTCTATGGCTTCTCAGAGAAGTTTCTGAGAGTAGTCTATCCCCAGGAATGCTTTTATGCTCTGTGGCAATCTGCCCTCTGCCTGGCACAGCACTTAGCCAGTCCTCAAAATGAACAAATGAATGACTTTCTTAGAATCATATAACTTATTCAGTCTCATAATTTCAGCCGCATGCCAATTACAATGAGGATTAACATATTAGTAGGACCTGGACCCTCCCCCTCCAGAATTACATCACCAAAGGGAGGGACAGGAGAGCAGAGAATTGATGCCTAGAGAGGTAGATTAATGGAGGAAGGAAAGCGGAGAAGGAAGGTAGAGGCAGGTAAAATGGATTAGTGTCACTCAGTCATATAGGCATGGATTACACATTTAAATGCCATTAAAAGAGAAGTATGTGTGGGCTTTTTCAAAATACCATTTTAATCAAGTTCTAAAAGAAGCAATATGTCAGAGTCAAGTCAAATTAATCACAATTTCATTCTGAGGAAACCAGCTTTGTTTCTTTTCACAGGGGCTGTATTGGGAGCTGGGCACACGGCGGCCACTGACATGACAAACAGTCCCATCAAACAGGAAGCCAGGATGTAAAAACCTCGCATCAGAAAACATCAAACTCTTAGTCTCTTTTGTCTTTGGGGAAGAAAAAAAAAGATAGCTGTATGTAATCGTTCTTCATTTCTTGTTACCCCTGATCCTAATTATCAAAGGGAAACTGGATTGCTCCTATACACAGAGCCTTCACAGCAGCCTCCCTGGGTGGAACCCAGGTAACGGGTAGAGGGTATCTCATGTGCAGAGGTAAAGTGAGGCAGGAAATGACAGCAACCAAACAGTGGGGACAAAAGGTAAAACAAACCTTTCATCAATAGAGAATTAAGCTTTTCCTCCAGGTTTCAAGCCTCAAGCAGCTGAGGTTCTGGTTGAGAGAGATGGAAATAAAGAACGGGAAAAGGAGGACATTATGACTGAGGCTGTGTGGCCAGTTGTGGCGAAAAAGTATATAGAAACTTTCCGTATTTTTTCTGTTGTCTGAATCCCTACCCACGTGTTTATTTTGAAGTTACTTTTTTTCTGGTCAGTTATATTATCTTTGATACAAAGTGCTACAAGTTAGCTGTAGTAATTCAGGGACGGGAGGGTACTCAGTAGAGCTGTGGCTAAAGATACAGAATAAGGAACAATGGTTACAACATCCTCCTTGTTTGGAGAAGAAAGTGGGAACATTCTTGTTGTGAACTGGGGACTCTGTCAAATCAGGAGGGAAAACAGAATGGCTTTGTGGCTGTAGAGAAATTCAAGTGTGAAGACGAGCAAATACTGTAGCTGTAGAACCCAAGGGGTTACCAGTGCATCGCCTCCCCAGTGCCTATTCCACATTTTCAGTAGAGGGCACCGGTGAGGCACTGCAGACAGAAGGAGGTGTTAGCTGAGCTCACCCCACCCCCACTGTGGCTCCTCCAGCACCCATAGCTCCTTCAGAGTCACAGTGAGCTCCTATAGCACTGGCAGCTTCCCCAGAGCCTGCAGGACACTGACGACCACAGCCAGTGGTGAAAACTCCCTCTTTTTTGTAACTAAAACAATGGGCGGTGGTGGCACATGCCTTTAGTCCTAGGGAGGCAGAGACCAAAGGATCTTTGAGAGTTGGAAGCTAGCCTGGTCTACACAGCAAGTTCAGGACAGCCAGAGCTACACAGAGAAATCCTGTCTTGAAAAACAAAAAAACAAAAACAAAAACCATTGTTCAGTTCACATTTCTTGAGTGAACTATGGGACAGATTTCTAGAAAGCTCTGCTAGATTAGTAGCACTATCACTTTCCCTCTGCCGCTCCATGAGCTGGGCCTGTGCCTCTCCTAGAATGTCTAGAACACATGACTCTGTGACTTCTTTTCTGGACTTTTTTCTCAGTCTGAGGGGTAGTGGCTGTTACCATGTATTTCTATAGTCTTCACAGTTCATCTTTCCTATACTCAATCTCCCTTTATCCCAATCACCCATTATATTTTCATTAATCTTTTTACGTTTTTGTTAAACTTTCTCCTTTCAGTTTACGCTATGTCCCAGGAGCAAAAAGCACTCCCAGCACCCCGATCGTGTCTTCTAAATATCATTTTCCTCTAGAGTAAACCAGGTCACCTTTAAGAAATTCTCCATTCAAGAGCTAAGAAAAGAAGGACAAAAGATAGGTCTGGAGTATTTTATAGTACCAGAAAGTAAGGGAATGCTCAAATATCAAAAGGATGGCCTATATATAAAAGATAAATTTGGCTACAGTATTAGTAGGAAAAGAAATAATTATGTAAGATCTCCTACATGGATCTTAGTGTTGCCCTTAACCATCAGGGGAGGCTAGGATTAGGGACCTGCTTCCAAGGTAATGCAAAGCGAGAGAAGATGACCACGTGGAGAAACCAAAAAAAAAACAAGTGATAGCATCCTAAATGACATTCTGTGTCTTCCTGATGATGTAAGGAGAGCATACGGACTCTGAAGTCTAAGTCTGACAAAATATTAAGAACATAGATTGAAGACCACCTATTCTATGGGATTCTGCTGTCCTCTACACAGACAAGGAAAGACCAAGAAATCTGCAGACAGAAGAACATGGAGAGAAACGTCAACAACCTGCAGCATGGCACCAAGAAATTTAGAGCAGAAAGAAGACAAAAATCTGTCACTCTCACACACCTACTATCTTTGTTATATATATATATATTTTTTCTATGACACATAGAAAGACAAAGGAGACAAGGAGACTGACAGGGAGACAGCTGGGATTTGCTTAATACCAACGTGTTAATGTCAGGACTGTTCTTCAGTCCTGCCAAACTCATCGGGTATTTAAGAGGTTAGCACAGATGATTCTGTGAATGCGCACATGAAATCTCTGATGTATCTTTGCAACTTTCTTTTAAACCTCAAATTGTTCCAGAAATAAAGATTCACTAAAATACAACTGTGATGGTTTCTGCCTTCTGCTTGGACCTTAACTGCTGCAAAATGTCAGCCTAATCATTCAAGAGATCACGGTATAGATCCAACACAGCATGGCACTTAAACACAGCAATGGCCAGAGTGAAGGGAAAATGGGAAACTTTGGAAATTTTTTTAAACTCTGGGAGACTACTGCACACATTCTGTTTCCAGAATTATCTGTCCAAAACCAGACAAAAAATTTTTTTTTTTCTGAGATGAAACCCAGGTAGCATGTCTGGGTTTGTGCACTTAGGTGCCGGTGTCCATAGAAGCCACAAGAGGGCCTTGCCAGGCCACAGAGGGGGACATTACAGGCAGCCCTGAAGAGACCTGATAAGCTAGGGTCAGATGGAAGGGGAGGAGGACCTCCCCTACCAGAGGACTTAGAGAGGGGCATGGGAGGAGATGAGGGAGGGAGGGTAGGATTGGGAGGGAATGGGGGGAGGAGGCTACAGCTGGGATGCAAAGCAAATAAAATGTAATTAATGTAAAAAAACTTTCATTAAAAACAAACAAACAAACAAAAAAGGAAGCCACAAAGGGCATCAGATCCCCTGGAGCTGTCATTACAGGTAGTTGTGAGATGGGTTCTGGGAACCAAATTCCCACACTCTGCCAGGACAAGTTTAAAAACTGTTAAGAATGTTATTCTTGGAGAATTGTTTTGTTGTTGTTGTTTTGTTTTGTTGTTTATTCTGTCTTTTATTTGATAGTCTCTGCTATTAAGCTTCACTTTAAAATTAAATTCTTTTTTAAATTTTTTTTATTTTTTTATTTTTATTTTTTTGACTCTCTTTGGTGACTGTATTCTTGAGAGGAAGGGAACAATAGGATGACTATGTATGAAAAGGGGCGATGCTAGATTTGCTTACACAGTATAGTTTTGGTAGACCAACAATGGCTGTCTTCACAGAGACCAAGAGCTCCTTGTGGAGCTGCTCAGTCCACAGGCTAGGTGCTCTTGCAGTTCCAATCTAGCACCAAAGGTTTGGAGGAGTCCTAGAAAGCCACTGGCCTTTAATCTATATTGGAAGCCTGGTAAATCTGAGTTCTAAACTCAGGGAATGACAGTAGCAGCGGCAGCAGCAACAGAATAGATGAAGTTGCCAGCAAGATGAAAACAAGCAACAAACAAACAAATAATGGCAGCAGCAGCAACAACAAAACAGATTTTTTTATCTTAAAACCTGAGAAGGTACCGCCCACATTATGGTATGTCTTCCGGGTATTGGTTTCTTCATTAACCTCTGTTCATTGCACAAAGAAACTTCTCTGATGAGCTCCTGGAGAGCTGTGCTAATGTAGGGGTGGAGACATTAGAGGGCAGTCTATCATATTGGTCTACGGTAGAGGTCAGATTCAGCGTTCATCTCTGGTTGCATGGTGAAGACCATCTAGAGTTTCAGAGACTCTGAGCAGAAAGACACAAAGTGATATAGAATATTAAACAATCAGTGACCAAAGGTTCAGGTTAATAATTAACAAAATGAGGATTTTTTATTTTTTATATGAATTAGACTTTATTCACTTTCTATCCTAGCTACAGCCCCGTTCCTCATTCCCTCCCAATCCCAGCCTCCCTCTCTTATCTCCTCCCATGCCCCTCTACAAGTCCACTGATAGGGGAGGTCCTTCTCCCCTTTAACCAAACTTTGGGCAGAGTGCAGGGAATCTTATGAAAGAAGGGGAAGATAGTAAGATCTGCAGGGGACAAGAACTCCACAAGGAGAGCAACAGAACCAAAAAATCTTGGCAGAGGGATCTTTTCTGAGACTGATACTCCAACCAAGGACCATGCATGGAGATAACCTAGAACCCCTGCACAGATATAGCCCATCATAGCTCAGTATACAAGTGGGTTCCCTAGTAAGGGAAACAGGAACTGTCTCTGACATGAACTGTGGCTAGTTCTTTTATCACCTCCCCCTGACGGGGGTAGCAGCCTTGCCAGGCCACAGAGGAAGACAATGCAGCCAGTCTTGGAGCGTTTTTTAAGGCTTCAGATACCTGCTCATGTTTACTTACAGTTTTATTTGTTATAAAGTCCAAACATGAATTGTAGAGAATATTCTAAAAAAAACATGCTTAATTATTATATTCTATTATTGTTAGAACGTATGATGTCAGAATTTTGGAATCTTCATTGAAGAATTTAGGATTTTTCTTTGAAGTCAGAAAACTCTAACACAGATAGTAATGGTTTACTTTCTCAAAAGCCCAGTTCAGCTCTAAAGAGTCGAACATCCTTGCAGGCGTTGGTTTTGTACACAAATGCCCTTTAGTCTGAGCCCTTCGCTTGAGGTAGCCTACAATTTTCAGGACACAAAGTATGAATACAGCTGAAATCATTCCACAGCCTCTGCCCTGAAATGAGTAAGAAACCTAAAGAATAAAGAATACATTCTTTCTTTACAATAATTTTTTTCTTCAAAATGTGTAGGTTCAACTGGCTTTAAAGTTGGAAAAGTTAATGAAAGCAGTGTCATATTTGAGGTCAGTGAGCCAGGAAAATGAACACAAGACAGATAAATTCTTCCTTGATGGCATGGGAATAGGATGCCCACCCCCACTCCCTGCTCTCCAAGAGAAGGGGGGCAAAACTGTGAGACAGTTACCCCCTGGAATAGAGGCACCTATCAGGAGCAGACTCACAAGCATTCACATATGTCCGTGCACTCTCATACTCACAAACACACACTCACACACGTTCACATAAAGCCTCACACTCCCCCGAACACACAAACACACACACATCCCACACATCCTATCAAATTTACAACAAAGAAGCTCTTCACACTGAGTGTTCTATGCACAGATAGCACAAAGGCTTCCCCTAGAGATGTGGCTTCAGGGTCAGCCAAGAGAGCCTACGCCTAAAGGCCTTCTTAGCAAAATAAAAAAGAATCTCCCCAACTCCAAAGAAAGTCTCAGAAGATCCTGAGTGAGCTACCCCGGAAGCAGAAAGACACACATGGTATGTACTCACTCATATAGACATATAAAATAGGATACACCTACTAAAATCTGTACACCTAAAGAAACTAATCAAGAGGGAGGACTCTTGCTAAAATGCTCAATCCCCATCCAGAAAGGCAAAGAGGATAGACAAGAGAAGAAGAAGAAAACAGGAAACAAGTCAGGAGGGCCTCTGAAAGGCTCTGCCCTGCAGACTATCAAAGCAGATGCTAAGACTTATGGGCAACCTTTGGGAAGAATGCAGAGAATCTTATGAAAGAAGTGGGAAATAGTAAGATAGGGAGATGACAGAAGCTCCACAAGGAGAAGAACAGAACCAAAAAATCTGAGCACACCGGTCTACCCTGAGACTGATACTCCAACCAAGTACCATGCATGGAGATAACCCAGATCCCCTGCACAGATGTAGCCCATGGTATTTCAGTGTCCAAGTGGGTTCCATAGTAATGAAAACAGGGACTGTCTCTGACATGAACTGATTGGCCTGCTCTTTGACCACCTCCCCCTGAGGGGGGAGCAGCCTTAGGAAGCCACAGAGGAAGACAATGCAGCCACTCCTGATGAGACCTTATAGACTAGGATCAGAAGGAAAGAAAAGAAGACCTTCCCTATCAGTGGACTTGGGAAGAGGCATGTGTGCAGAAGCGGAAGAAAAGGAAGGATTGGGAGGGGAGGAGGGAGGGAGCTACAGGGGGGGATACAAAGTGAATAAAGTACAATTAATAAAAAAAATTTAAAAATTTCATGGTATCCTTTTTTATTGCTGAGTAATATTCCATTATGTAGATGTACCACAATTTCTGTATCCATTCCTCTGTTGAGGGGCATCTGGGTTGTTTCCAGCTTCTGGCTATTACAAATAAAGCTGCTACAAACATGGTTGAGCAAATGTCCTTATTGTGTACTTGAGCCTCTTTTGGATACATGCCTAGGAGTGATATATCATGAAATTTGCAGGTAAATGGTAGGAACTGGAAAGGATCATCCTGAGTGAGCTATCCCAAAAGCAGAAAGACCCACATGGTATATACTCACTCACATATACTATAGGATGAACCTACTAAAATCTGTACACCTAAAGAAACTGATCAAGAGGGAGGACTCTTGCTAAAATGCCCAATCCCTATCCAGAAGGACAAAGGGGATGGACATTGGAAGAAGGAGAGGGCAGGGAATGGGTCAGGAGCCTGCCACGGAGGGCCTCGGAAGGGCTCTGCCCTGCAGACTGAGACTTATGGCCAACACTTGGGTAGAACGCAGGGAATCTTACTAGGGGAGTGGGAAATAGTGGGATCTGGAGAAGACAGGAACTCCACAAGGAGAGCAACAGAACCAAATGGTCTGAGCACAGGGGTCTTTCCTGAGACGGCTGGTCCAACCAGGTAGCATGCATGGAGGTAGCCTAGGACCCCTGCACAGGGGTGGCCCATGGCAGTTCAGTGTCCAAGTGGGTGCCATAGTAATATCTCTGACATGAACCTGCTTTTTGATCACCTTCCCCTGATGGGGGAGCAGTCTTAGGAAGCCACAGAGGAAGACAATGCAACCATTCCTGATGAGAGCTGATAGACTAGGATCAGAAGGAAGGAGAGGAAGACCTCCCATATTAGTGGACTTGGGGAGGGACATGGGTGCAGAGCAGGGAGGAAGAGAGGGGTTGGGACAGGAGGAGGGAGGGAACTACAGGGGTATATAAGGTGAATAAAGTATAATTAATAAAGAATTTAATAAATATTTTTAAAAAACAGAAAATTGTTTGAGGGAAAAAAATCCTAAGAAGCAAAGTAAAGATTGAAAAAAAAAAAGAAAGAAAGAAAGTCTTAGAAGCCAGCTTATCTGGGAAAGTCGGAATTCCTTCAAGTGAATTTCAAAAATGTAGTTGGGAGCAATGAAGAGCCTTTGGGCTGTCAGAGGAACTGGTCAATTTTGGAAAACAATTATTCCTTTTGTATGAGTTTAATGATTTATTCATTACAATACAGTATTAGATTTCCATTTCCTCTCATATTTTTAAGGTCATAAAGAAATTGTGCACAATTATGCATGCTGCAACAAGTTATCAGAACACTGAAATTTCAGCTGCAAAATTTATGAACGGAACTGTATTCTATGACATCCCATTATCCCAGCTTCAGGATCCTGTAGATGGGGGGCTTGTTGAGTGCAGCACTCTTAGGACCTAGAAATCATCATTTTAATTGTATCTCTGGCATAATGAAGACAGTCATACGGAGTGTTGTGGTTCTATTAAACAAGCATCAATATGTTCACAGAGTTTTGTTTACAGCAGATCTATCTTTTCTAAAGTCATCTGAGAATGCGCTCATCATTTTTTCATCTCAGAATTCAGAGACAAATGGACATGTTCACACCATATCATTTTATTTCTGAATTAAA
>JAQQSO010002455.1:0-14352 GCA_028658305.1 Pachyuromys duprasi | reverse complement strand
ATGCTCCTACGCAATGAGACGCCTCTCACAGGTGCTGGCTCTGTCGTTTTGGATGTCTGGGCCATCAGAACCATGAACCAATAAATTTCTGTTTGTTCTAAATTCCTTAGCATGGGGTCCTCTGTTGATGAAGATGGAACAGTATCTATGAAGGAGAGAGTTTCACCTTCCAACTTCCTGTGATTCCTTTTAGGAGAACAGCTGCGTCTTCAGTCAGCCCTGGCTGAGGAAGTGACGTCACCCAGCCCACAGGAGGCTTCCTCCCCAACCCTCCACCATTGTTCTTACCCGCTACTGTTCGCCCACCTGTCCCCTGTCCCCTGTCTCTGGCCATGCATGCTGGAACGCTCCCACCTGAATGCAAGGTGCAGCTTGTAGTCTGCTCTACCCCAGCAACAGTCCACACTTGCTGAGGATTGCCGGAAGCCAGAGGTGACCAGGAAGGAGTGCTGCAGAGCTAACCCAGGAGCTGGCAGCCTGCAAACTATACTCTCCTGTGCATTGTCTTTGTCTGGGAGAGCCCACAGCTGCCCAGCTTGGGGATCGCAGGAAGCTGGGGGCAGGGCCCAGGGCTGGAGGAATGATCATACCCACAGGACTAGTGATGCCCATTGTCCATTCTCTGCTGAAGTCATTCCCCAAACCAAATAAAAAAATCATCTGTGTGTCTTCCCTGCAACTGTGCCTGACCCCCTCTATGCCTTTTTTTCTTTTTGAGATAGGATCTCACACACACCGCAGACTGCCCTCCACATGCGGTTTAAGAAGGTGCTTCTGATGCCTTGCTCCTCCACCTCAGCACTAGAGGTGCCAGAATTACATGGGTGTGGCCACACCCATGTCTGTAGTGGTGAGGACTCTGTACTCTAAGGTCTGAGCTCTACCCTAGCCTGAGGGACTCTTGTCTGGTGAGCCTAGAGGGGTCCCAGCTTTCCCATCGTTGTGGCTCAGCCCTTCCCCTAAGGCTTCGCAGACTAATTGCAGAGTCATAAGCTCCCAGCCATCACAGGCCTCCTCAGGGCTGCTCTTTGCAGACATTGGTCCTAGCGTCACTTGGGGGTGGGTTCTCCCTCATGGAGTCTGTTCCTGTGGCTGCAGGGGTGAGAGTGGTTTCAAGTCCTTGGCTTCTTCTCTGAAGTGTGAAGCTTCCAGATTGAGCACAACCAAAGCCCTTCTAAACAGCAATTGCCAATACTTCCTGTGTTGCAGTAACAAGCGCCCCTTTGGCGGCTGCCACCTGGGCTGGACGGTTGCACCCCTTCAGGCTCACGGGGGAGCCTGGGCTGCTTTGGGCATGGGCAGTTTCCTGTTCATCAACCCAAGCTACAGAGAAATTCCTGCCAATCTCTTCCTGCTTCTGCACTGTGGCCCAGCAGGGCTGGTTACCCCTGCTGCTCTTCACAGTTCAGCGTCTCCTGGGCTGTCTCTAAGCTGTCTTCCATAGGATCCCTGTGGCTTGTTGAGGTGACAGGTTCTGTTCCTCGGCAACTTGCTCCTCCTTCGTTTAGCAAGCAAGTTATCTATCGTCTTTCATCTTTAATGCTCAGTTTCAGCGTCAGCTGCCAAGTTGGACTGATTAATAGTCCTTTAATACAAAGGCAATGAGCTACGGTTAAAAAAAAGGGCATTTTGTGGCCTAGAAGTGCCACTCGATGGTAGAGTGCTGGCCTAGATTCCTGAGGCCCTGGGTTCAATTTCTCAAAGCTGCGAAGAATAACTATCTGGACCGGGCATTCTTTCACACCAATCGTATGCTCACTCCCTCAAATCTTCAGTTGATAGTGTCAAATACACATTTTTTTTTGCCCCTCTCCTCTTTCTCGCCTCCTAGTTTTCCTTTCTACTGTCCCTCCCCCCCCCCTTTTTGTTCAACAGGTTCTCTTCTACCCAGGGTGGCCTCGAACTCACTATGTAGCAGAGGATAACCTTGAACCTCTGATGCCCCTGCATCCATCTCCTGGTGCTCAGCAGGTACTGTTACATTCACCTTCAAGAGGTTTCTCATGAGTTCTCAGGAACTCAGTTTCTGCTGTCTCTCTGGGAGGGCTGTCCTAGGCGGCCATATGGGGAAGGTCAGTGAGCCAGCCAGTTCTGATCTCTAGATCTCAGGCACAGCCGGTTGGAGAGGGTGACCGGTGTGGTGGCCTGGAAACTGATGCCAGAATGAGAAGGCCCTACTTTTCCTTACCTCCCGTCCTGCTGTAACCAACCTGGCAGGACAACGACAGCACACGTGGGAGTGAGTCCGAAGAAAGGAAAGCATGTGTCTGGGAGTGGACCACATCGGACAGTTCTCACCCAAAGAACTGCTGTGGGAAGTGTTAGTATTAATTTATAAATAAAAGGAGGCTTACAACAGGCTTTCTATGAAAGAGGTTTATTAAGTGGAGAGAGGGGGAGCAGGGAGAGTGGGCCATGATGGGGGGAAGAGAGAGATAGGAGGAGGAGGAAAGGGGGGTGCCCCGATAAAGAGAGAGGAAGAGGAAGAGGAAGAGAGAGAACACGTGTCCGGTTGTCCTTTTTAAGGTCAGGTAACCACTAACCTCACCCCAGGTGTGGCCACCTGGCTGGGCAATACAAGATGACATCATAAGTTGCTAGGTAACCCAGAAGCAGGTTGTTTCAGAATACTAACATCCCTCCCTTTTTCTATAATTAAAAAATGAGGAACTTGGTCTGCTTTTCATGTAAGGCAAGTTAAAGTATATAAGTCTAGGTTCATTGGAAGCAGCTCTTGGTTGTCATGCAAGAGGTTGCGAGAGAGAAAAATTATAGAAACAAAAATGGTCAGATTACATAGTCAAGAGGAGGAAGAGAAGCCTTTGCCTTGGAAATTTTAGGGTAGAGGGTTGTCAGTAGGGAGTTGTCAGCCATGCAAGGCAGCAAGTAGGGACTGAGGAACGCTGGGAGAACCTGGAACTGCTTGTCCTGGTCCTGAAACACACCATTCCAGCCTTTTGTTAATAATAAGTGAATAACGGGTGTAGATTCTCTTCTGGCTACTTCCTGCTGACACTGGGGTCACCGTAGGGGGGTCAAAAGGCTGAAATGCTGGCCAAGTCCAGTAAGAATAGGCTGTTTTGATGCTGTCCAGGATCTGTGAGAACATCCATGGCTGGGAGGGAAGTGTAGGTCCAGCTTGTTGGAAGTCTGTGAAGTCAGAGTTGAACACATGTAGCTGCTTTGGTGCTGTTGTGGCTATAGGAACATCTGTGTCTGGCAGGACACTGAAACACACATATATTGGCAAAAGATAAAGTTAAGTAGGTTATGGAGAAAATTCTTTAGGTATATATTAAGAACTTTTGGGATAGCAAACAGAGATGGAAGGTTTGAATCAATGAGACTTGTACATGGGAATCTCCGTTTACCTGGGGAAACTTTATTTACCCAATCGCTGGCAGTAGCTAAGAAGGCTTTGCTCTAGATCTGTCATTGAGGCGAGGTTTGGTTACAGAAGGGTGTAAACCTGGAGCCCCTAGTGCTAGCGGGCACTAGGTGTAGAAACCTGAAATTCTCCAGAAGACATCTCATGGGAGAATTTGGAGAACGGCGCCTGGGCGTTTCCTATTGGGAGGCAGAGTTAGGAACCTTCCTAAGGCGTCCCAAAAGGGAGGTACAACTCGGAACCAAACCCTATTTGACTGGATGCTTGCCAGCTGGTCCAGTCAGAAGGGAAGCCACCACTGCCAAAAGGCAGGGCACGTGCCCCTGGGGCACAACGAGAGCACAGTGGTTGCCTAATGTTAGGAATTCCCATGAACAACGCGAATGATCACGCACGAGAGAAAGAGAAACGACATGCGACACCACCTGAGTGGCAATGCATCTCCCAACGGAAAGTGAACCCTAAAATGAAAGTGAGGCCTTAAAATGAAGGTCAGCAGAGGGTTAGCCCTAGACATGGCTGGAGGGGTCCCTCCGTCTCAAAAGATAGCATGAAGTTGCCGGGAGCTCAACAGTCAAGCTTCTCCTACCAAGAGAGGCGTTTTATGCTGACAACTGAGGTGAATTCATCAATGTATTTGCTGGCAATGAGGAGATCTCACCAATCCAGCCAGTGTTGCATGCAGTAAATAGCAGTCTGGTAGCCAGTAAAGGGAGTCCCAGAACCAGGGAAAGGGGAGAAATCCCACCTTTTGAGATAGGCAATAAGTACAGTATTTATCTGGAGTCCAATTGACTTGAGAGGTGGATTTAGGTGGACTTTCTGCAGCTTACAAGAATTACTTTTAAGTTTTAAGAAGGAGATAAAACTTTAGACGTGAGTATCACAATTGTAATCTGCACTGAAATAAACATTGTAGAAAAAGTAATAGACATATATATGTGTTAACAGCACAAGCATTCCTTAAGGTAAGCTCTGAAAAGGCAAAAGCTTTTTATGAAGTAAAACAAAAACTCACTTGATCTTAACAGCATAAGAATACATATTATAGAACAATCTTGAACTTAGAACCATAATAGTACCTGACAGAGTGGAACTTTTTTGTATTAGAGTTAGACTAATAAATTAGATCTTTATTGATAAAGGTCACACATCTGGACAGTTAATACAAAAGTAGCATAGGAACAGGAAAAACTATTAAGCAGTTTTACCTATTTAGGATATTTTAAATTACCTTAGACTTTGTAACTTTTACAGCTTGTATTTACCAACTTTAAGACACATTTTTGGGCTCTCAAACAAGTATAACTTGTGTTTATTAACCTTAAGACACTTTTTTAAACTCTCAGATATGTATAACTTGTCTTTATTAACCTTAAGACATTTTCTCAAACCATTAAAGATTTTTAGGCCCTTTGTATAGTTGTTTACCATGAGACATAGTTGAGACTGCTATGAATATCAATTGTCCTTGGGCTAAAGGGATGGTAAAAGTTTACATTTAGGCTTATTTTTGAGTCTAGCAACAAGGCATATTGTATCTAGACCTGACAATGGCAGCTCTAGAACTTAGGCTTAAGGCCTGGTCTCCTGCATATGAAGAGACCTGGGAAGGCATCTGAAGTCTCCCAACACAGAAGTTGGAGGACTGCACAGGACTCTCTGGGCAAGGGAATGAAGAATTCATTACATGTGTGACCAGCACCCCTGGCTTTTACACGGGCACCGTGTTGGACTCATGTCTTCATGCTTGCACGGCGGGAGCTTAAGAAACTGGGGTGTTGGTGTCTCTGGAAGATGTGAGCATCTCTATTTGCACCTTGTCCCTTACAGCGCCACCTTGGGCAACAAGAGCCCCAGTGCACGACCCTCCCTAGCCAAGAGGATGCTACACAGTCACATTCCATTCACCTGATTCTGTTGTGCCCGAATCACGATTCCCCAAAAGACCACCACCAGGAGCTGAGTCCGTTGCAAATCACATGAGGATCTTTTTATTATAAATCATTACAAGCTGCAGCTTGGGCTCACAGCTCCCACCGCCAAAGTGGTGAAAAGCCAAAAGCTCTGTGCTCAGGTTAGTTGGGTAATTTAAAGATTCTGTTCCCTCCCAGTATGCCCAAGGCAGGGGTGATTCCTACCTGGCAAGCATCTATTGGTTGAAACATTGCATTTTGAATTGATTGGCTATAGGAAGGTCCCCAAACCATTAATCCCTCCCTAGGGGGATGGGCCAGTTTCCTAGCAGCTGTCTCTCTAGTATGTGGGTAAGAATGTGGTAAGGCAAGTTCTTCCACTCAGAGCACCACTGGACCTCCCTACCCAACTATTTTAGGCCTTAAGCACTAAAAATAGCCACCTTTAATCTCTTGGTCTCTCAATTCCACCTGACATGCACATCTGTCAAGGCGGAGGGTGCAGGAGGGCTTCCTGTGAGGGGAGCCTACACTAGGGCAGGGGGTTACTTCTAACTGACAGATCCTCTAAAGCTGCCATTTACATTTGCCATTGTTCACCAAGGGGGCAGGAAACAGGATGTTGTCACAGCTCTGTGTCAGGTGATGCCCCGCCCAGAATGCCACCTGTAGGTAGGTCATGAGTAGCTTCTGCGCCTTCATTTTAGTTCATGAGGATGTGCTAAAGGCTCCTTAAGGTCTCTTCTCTTGCATGGCATTCCACACGACCAGAGAGAAGTGCAGTTGGTGGACTTGGGGAGCATCATGAGTCACTGCCCAGTTAAACCCCGGCTGGCTTTGATTCTTCTGACCTTTGTCACTCCTGCAACTATGTAGCATCACTCTCAGATAGCCACACCCTGGTCTTCCCTGTCACAATTGTTTCAGTTACAAAACTGAGAACAAAACCGGCTGGGCAGGTAGCTCGTGGTTAAGAACACTCGCTGCTTTTGCTGGGGATTGGCTTCTGGGTCCCAGCACAAACACTGGGGCATCGCACATCACACTCACCCCAGGCTCTATGGGATCTGAAGTCCTCTTCTGGCCTCTGAAGGTACTTGGAATCATGTGTACATGCACACACACACTCAAAGCAAAGTGAAATAAATCCTTTAAAAGATGTTAATTTTAACATGTCACTCTACTCACCGACTGTATGTATAATATCTGAACTCCATCGCACAGTACCGTGTGTGTGTGTGTGTGTGTGTGTGTGTGAAGGGGGGGGAGAGAAAGAGCAAGAGCAAGAGAGAGGGGGGTGGTTAATAGGTAAGTGTGGCAACTGGGGCCTGAATGCACAAACGCTGGGCGGCCGGGGCAGCCTACCTTTAACCCCAGCATTCGGAAGGCAGACATGGGATCCTCGGGCAAGCTAGCTGGCTGGATTGGTGAGTGAGCTCTAGGTTCAAGGGAGAGAATGGGCTTCTATTAGTAAGGCTGAGTGAGAATGAGGAAGACACTTGATGTCAGTCTCTGGCCTCTACACACACATGCACACACACACTATATATTCTAGCAAAAAAAAAATCTTGATAGCTATTTATTAAATGAATAAACCTAGTTTTGAGTTTGAGAGAAGACTTCTGCATTCACGGGCTAAAAGCCCTTCTGAAACACTTCTTCACCCTCCTTGGAAATTCCTTCCTTTCAGCCCTCTCACGCTTTGGGTCGAAGCCCGTTAGTTGGATGGATAAGAGGACGGCAGGAGAAAAGAGGGGTAACAGTGTGTTTGTCCAGTTCAAACTCCCTGCAAGGCCTTGGTGGTCAGGATGGAATTCCCCTAGCTGGACTCCACCCAGCACACCAGGCTTAGGTTACTGGGTAAGAGAACATTAGGAAAATGAAGTTGGCAACTGACAAACTGTTTTTGCGACGTGGGAGTAAGTGACCTTGCATTTGCTCTCTTTTAAAAGTGTTTTCTGGCAGGAGCTGGCCAGGGTACCTTACAGAGCCAGGATGCTGCAGGAGCAGCAGTCCTGGGCAGCCGGGGTTATTTTTGAGCCATCTTTTCTTGGCATCCATCATGTTTAAGAATGGAACAGACTGGGTGTGCTGTTTCCTTTTGCCAAGGTTTGGCTTCTCCTTTTGAAGAATCACCAACGATCACAGCTGCCTGTCTCCCTAACTTCATCGGCTGAGGTGCCTGAATCAACACCTATGAACACAAGAAAAGCCGCTTGGATCTTCTTTCTCTTCTTAGCCTTCCCAAGTGGTGAAGGGTCAAAGGTTCCCTGTTTTCCAAGCAGGCTGACATTGGAGCAGCACAGTCCATCATACAGGCTCAAGTACAGAATCTGGGATTTTTGCAAAGCCATCTGTGTCATCCGTTCTAGCGCAGCTCACACTATGTGCCCAGCTTTTGACAGTGCAGTTGGAGGGCCGGGGATGACATGGGTGAAGGGAGCGAGTTGCAGGGGTTTCTCCAGGTGGATTTGAGGACTGGAAGGAGGCTACGATGTGTCTCCCCCATTTTCATTTTGAGGCAGAGTCTTATTTACTTCTGCAACTCACACACATACACAGAGGGAGAGAGACAGACAGACAGAGAGAGAAAGAGAGAGAGAACTAAATTTGACATCAAGGGAGTAGTGTGTGTGTCTCTTTCTGTGTGTGTAAGGTAGTAAGACTGAGACACAGAGCGAGAGATTCAGCTTCCAGCAAGACGCAGGGCCACTGCTGGCGAGTGCAGGCTGGGGTTCACGTGGTAGGAGCATGCTAGTCATAATGCTGAGAGCCCAGTATCTTCTCAGCTCCTCCTCCTCAGCCATCTTTACCAAGCGCTCCCTGCTAGAGGCCTTGAGCCCCGGTGCCTTCTCAGCCGCCTGTCCTGCTGTCCTTCCAAGCCTCTGCTAGCTACCTGTAACTGACACAGTGCGTGTGTGTTATTGGTTAAGGATGGCTTTGCACATGTGTCCCATTTCCTTTCAACCACCAAGTGAAAGAGTGAAAGCATGTAACACTTTATGTATGCTCTAGTGGGGAGGGTCACCAGCTGATACCAGACCCGCTCTGGGAATCACACCAGAAGCTGAGCCTGTTGACTAGAGGGTAAACATCCGTTGTGCCACCACACTGCAAGACCCCTCCTGAGTTACCCGAGGCCCGGTACAGAGCCTTCTCCATACCTGCATTTCTTCTCTGGTTTTTATCTCAGCCAACTTTACAAAGTGGTTATTTCATAGATTGATCAATTGTGTGTATGTGACATGGTATGAAGAGGTCAGAGAGCAGCTTCCTGGAGGACTCAGTTCTCGACTTCCACCTTTTGGATCCTGGGGACTGAACTCTGTCAGGTTGTCAGGCACTGGTGCCAAGTGCCCTCACCTCAGGCAGCTTTTATTATCGATTGATTGAGTTACTTATTTATTATTATTTTGGTTTTTCCAAACAGGGTTTCTCTGTGTAGCCCTGGCTGTCCTGGAACTACTCGGTAGACCAGGCTGGCCTCGATGTCTGAGATCTGCCTGCCTCTGCCTCCTGAGCGCTAGGATTAAAGGTGTGCGCCAACACCGCCCAGCTCATCAGCTTCTATGTCAAGCAGAACGTATTTCTTAGAGCAGTTCGTAGTTGGCCCCAACACTGACCAGAGAGTGGAGATTTCCGACACACCTGGTCCCCCACTGCATGGATCCGGAGTCGTCTCCGCACCTCCAGCGGAGAACCCGCTGTTCTCCCTGGGTAAGGATGTCAGATGGACGGCAGGACGCATGGGCAGACAGGTGGAAGCCAGGACAGAGCTGCCTCGTGTGTCAGCTCACAGAACTGTCTCCCAGCCCAGGCTCTGAATCCTTTTTTGTTTTCACTAGCCCACAAGGGCCTCCGACTCTCTGTGCAGGCCAAAGTACCCCACCCCTCGCGCTCTGCCTCCTGCGGGCTGGGCTCACACGCATGGGATGCTGGGTAGTGAGCAGAGGGCTTCCCGCAGGCTAGGCAGGGTTCTCCCAGGTGAGCAGACTCCCAGGAAGTTCCGGGTCACCGCTTACTCTGAGTTCCTCAGTGCGGGTTGACTCAGCCTGCCCTGCACACTTGTGTAAACGCTCCCCATTTACATTTGAGTCTGGAATGAATAAATCCTCATCGGCCACCACGCTGAGTCACAGGGCATGTCACCCTTGGTGGCTCACGGCTTTCAGACAGGCAGCCCGGCCCTGCGGCTGGCAGGAAATAGCCCCTGCCAGACACCCACACCTTGAGGCGGAGCTACGTGCTCAGAAGCTGTAGGTTGGAGGGTGTGTCACCCTGCGAGGAGTTTGGGAGCAGCAGAGGGCGGAAGTGCTCCTGGTGGGACCCCGCCCGTTCTCATCTCACTGGTGCGCTCCTTAGCAATGGGAGTCATTGTTGTAAACAATGGGGACATGGTCTTGGGTCCACCAAGACGTGCCCTGCTTCCGGGGCTAGGGGTGGGAAAGCCCCCGCCACCGAGGGAGGGATGCTCTGTCCCAGCAGGCTTTGCTGTTCTCCGCCTGGCAATGGAGGGAGCAGGTACTTCCCAGCAGCTCAGTGCTTTGGCTCGGCCACCCAGGGCCGTTCTCCTGTTTTCATGAGCCCTGAAAGTTTTCACCTTTATGAGCTCTTTCCTCTATTAAAGAAAGTAAAGATCTGTTTTCACAGCTAAGTGGTTATAGGATGGACATAATGCAGACAGGATTCATTATGTAAATAATACTCCTTTTTCTTGTTTTGATCTGAGGTCTTCAAAAAAAAATATTTGCGTTTATGAGAGAGTGTGTGTGCCTGTTTGTGTTTATGAGAGAGAGAAAAAAAGAGTGTGTATGTGCAGGTGTGCACATGTGTATGTGTGTGTACCACATGGAAGCCAGAAGAGAGAGAGTTTTACCACTCTCCATCTGTTCCTCTGAGGCAGGGTCTCTCCCGGAACCTGGGACTTGTGACTTCTTCACTAGGCTGCCACCCACCCGTGGAGCTGGGAATCACAGATATTTGAGACAGGCTTGGGCTGCTTTGTGGGTGCTAGGATACAAAACTCCAGTCAGCAAGCACTCTTAGTCCCTGAACAGTCTCTCCAACCCTCCTTGTTTGAACTCTTTATATATTATAATATATAGCCAATGTTAGTATTTTGAAAGCAAACCTGCTTTTCTGGTTTGCCTAACCAGAACACATGTCATCATGTGTTCCTGGCCAGGTGGCCACACCTGGAAGGCCTGGTTACCTTGCTCCTTAAGAGGGAACAATCTGCCATGTGCTCCCTCTCTTGCCTCTTGCTCCCCTTTCTCTGTCGGGATGCCCCCCCATCTTTCTCCCCATCATGTCCTGCTCTTCTCTCCCTCTCTTCATCTCCATCTAATAAACCTCTTTCATATAAAATCTGTTGCAAATGCCATTATTTAAACCATCCTCATCAGCCAAGGATGACCTGAACTCCTTACATGAGATATATAATACACAGCCAAGGATAACCTTGAGCTCCTGATCCTCCTGCCTCTTGAGACCTCCAGAGTACTGGGATTCTCAGTCTGCCCTATGGTTTTTGTAAACTGCGGATCAAACCTGCGCTGTGTACCTGCTGAGCAAGCACTTATCAACTACAGAAGTTCATACAGGAGCTTATACTTCTGTAGACCCTCCCCCTGCCCTTTTCTTGTTTTGAAAAGAGTGAGCAAAATCTTTGTTTGATCCCAGCACCACTGAGTGTGGGGAGAAACCTTTTTGTGCCCCCTCCCTGAAGCATTCTGGGTAGGCCTTCTGCACCTGCCCACTTAGTGGGTAGGTTGGCCTGAAGTCTCTGATACAATTCTCCTCACTTCCAGATCAAGGCAGACGCTGGAGTCAGCAGGGCAGACACAGGAGGCCCTGCCCCTGGTTTATCGGAATGTGAGAGGCTGGGCTAAGGGCCTTCGAGCATGCTTCCTCATGCTAAGACCCCCTGCTTGTGTGGAACCAGGAGCGCTACTGAGAAGCAGGCTTGCTGAGGGTGTCTTTCCAAAGGTTAAGAGCCGGGGCTAAGCAAGTCACCAAAAAACAGGCCCATGGGCATGTGTTCAGCTACAGGGGGAATGCAAGGTGAGTTTGGAAAATCCGATGTCAGAGGAGATCAGTGGTCATGAGGAAACAAGCCAAGGTGGAAGCCATCATTGGACTTTCTGCATCCATTCCCTCTGGTATTGATTACTTTCCCTGTTGCTGTAACAAAATACCAACACAGCCAGCTTAGGGAGGGGGTTTTATTTTGATGCACAGGTTGAGGGCACAGCCCCTCATGTTAGGGAAGTCATGGTACTAGGAACGTGACTCTGGCCAATCATGCTGCATCTGAGAGGTGGCTGCTGGTCCCAAGGCGCTTTCTCCTTTCCATGCGCGATTTGCCTCTATGTCTGTGAATCATGCGAATGCCCCTGGAGCTGGAGTCACAGATGGTTGGGAGCTACCACATGTGCTGGTTGCTGGGAAGTGAACCCTGGTCTCTGCAAGAACAGGAAGTGCTCTTCACCTCTGAGCCATCTGTCCAGCCCCAAGGCCTCCCCTTTTTATTTAGTCTGGGACAACAGCCCATGGAATGGCACCGCCGGCATTCAGGCTGGGCTTGCCCTGTCCACTGGACATCTGCGTTCCCAAGGTGCCCATGTATCACCAACGAGAAGTAAAGAAAAGGGGAAGAGGAAGGCAGAATTGAGCTTTTGGAAGCCTGTCATGTGACCTGTAGCAGTCTGTCATGTGACCTTCAGCAGCCCCATGTCCATTGCATCATTTGACCCATCACAAGCCTACTTAAAATTCCTTCTCTGTTACGAGTCGACACAACCTACACAATTAACAACCTCAATGTCGAAGATGCTTTTCTTGTTAAAGTATCACACATTTCCACTGCAGAAACACAGGCCACAAGAACTGTAGGGAAGAAGGTAAGCCTGTGATTACTCAGCGGGGTGAACACTGAGTTGGTTGGTAGTGCTGGGAGGCTCCGGACACCGTTGAGTGTGGAGGTTCAGGGGGTTCCCCATCACGGTATTCATAGGGGAAGTGCTCACCCTCATTCCAGCATGGCGGAGTTGCTGCCTGGCCACTCTGCTTTCCTGGCTTACGTCATGCTGCGCTTTTGGACTTTTATTGTTGTGGCTAGTGTGTTCCCCGCATTTGGAGGTCGGAATAGGTTGTCTCCTTCTACTGGATGGGTCTTGGGGCTTCAACTCATCACTCCCTTTACTTCCTGAGTGGTCTCACTGGTCCCACATACTACGTTACACATAGTTTCTGTTACAGAGAAATCTCATCTTCTCATAGATTTCTCAGAGTACAAGTTGGGCAAATTAGCTGAGAAAGAAGCTAAGTTGTGAAGGGATGGGAAGACATTCTGTTGGGATGCTTGCCAGGACAAGGCCCTCTTGGCCCTTCTGGGCTATAGAGAAATAAGCGAGAGGTTAGGATCTCAGAAGTTGGGGAGCCCGCTAAGGGAGTCATGTAGAGGGAAGAGGGTCCCTTGGGTTTGGGGAGACATGCATGTTCACATAGGGAGTGAAATGGCAGAGCTGTGGTTCTGTCAGGCACTGTCCTGTGCTGAGCATTTCTCCTGAGCATAGACCACATAGATGGGGGTGGCTGCACATGTTTGTATGGCTTGGTGGCATTCTGGGTGTTTTAGCTATAATCTGTGTACTGACGAAATCACCCAGGGGAGCATTTCTCCGAACGTACCCCAGGTCAGAGGGATGCATGAGTCCACGTCTGTGCTGTCCGCCTAAGACATCTGAGGTCATTCCTGTGAGTGCTGAACTTAGAAGGAAATTGCTTGTGTTTTCAGACATCCACTGAAGTTCTTTGGACTCAACTCCCCACTCCCCCGCATGGCTGAGAAGACCATTGTATCCAGCACAGCATGGACTGCAAACAGAGGCCCAAGTTTCAGTGGAAAAATCCAGACAGGATTAAAAAAAAAAAAAAAAAAAGCCTGGGTGTCTAGGGTAGAACCTGAATTGGGGAAGTCTCCCCCAGATAGGTGCTGTGGATCGGGGCCTTCCAGGTTCAGATGCTGAGTCAGACACGCTGCACAGGGGCCCGGGTGCAGCTGGACGTCAGTTCTAGACTAGAGGCTGCTTAGCTTTGCCTTGTTGGGGACGTTTGTTGGGTGTGTGTGTTTGTGAGTGCATGCCTTTACATACACACATAGATAGTGGCTGCAGGGCACTGGGTTCCAGGTACTCACAGGGGCAAAGGAGTGTGCCAGCCACTATGGTCACACTCAGCCCCTGGGGCTGGGCGAGATTTCAGTGTCCACTTCTCTGAAATGTGGAGTCATACACAGTGCCTTCGCCACAGCACCCACCAGACCCAAGCACCTACCATCTATCTGAGAGCTGTGCAAGCAAATATGTTTATCCAGCTCTCCTCTCTGCTGCCTTGGTTCTCCTTGTGGCCTGAGATCCACGCACAGCCCAGTCATATCCCACAGGCTTGCTACTTTCAGCATTCTCGGTCTGCCCTGAGAGGCTCTTAGCCACCGTTGCTCTTCCCTGCTTCTGACGCAGATCTGTCAGTCATTGTGTTACCTTAGAACAGGGGTCTTCAAACTACAGCCCGCGGGCCACGTGCAGCCCACAGAGGAGTCTGATCTGGCCTGCCAGCAATGAGCACAGTTTGGCCGCCAAGATACCTGCCAGCATATACACTCAGTGTCACAGCTTCTCAGGGATGACGTCAACCGCCTCTGCCCACAGCACGCTGTGTGCTGGGAGGGTGGGTGTGAGGGCGGTGTTGGGAGGGACACTGATGCGCCCTTGCACCTGACCTGGCGCGTGTGCCGCTGATGACGTCACTGGAGGGCACTGGACGCCACGTGGCGAGGAGTACCACATGTGGGTGACTATATAATGATGTAAAAAGGCGCCTGCTCCACCCCCAGGCAACGTGGTGTCTGTGTGCTGTGCCTGCCTGTCAGTGAGGTTTTCCTCCACTCCCTCCACTGCCAAAGGTCAGTCAAAAGTGCCATAGAAATAAATTTTTTCCAGATGGGGGGTTCTGCCCCATTGGGGGGGGGGTGACTCATATGAAAAT